>VYZP01000037.1:12671-55511 GCA_013400635.1 Hypocryptadius cinnamomeus
GGGGAAGGATCTGGGGAGGGAGGGTAACAGGGGGTGCCCGAGGAGAGCAGAGGGAGAATGGGGCTGGGCAGGGTCCGGCGGGGACTGGGGGTGACGGGAGGGAAGGGGATTGGGGCGGGGGAGGTTGGGCGAGGCTGGGGAGGACCAGGGTNCAGGTGGGGCGGGCGGAGGGGCGGGCGCTCTGCCCGTCCCAGCCCGGCCGCGGCCCCGCGGGGCTCGGCGGAGGGCACGGGGCGAGCCCCGGCGCTGTCCCCCGTGGCAGGCCCGGGACCCCCGGATCCCTGTCCGGGCCGTTCTGGGTGTGCCAAGTTAAAGAGCTGTCTAAACACACACATACCGTTTAAAAAAGAGAGAGACAAGTCAGCCCTTGTTTATTCTCCGAGAGTGCGAGGTGGAGTTTCCCACAAATCAAGCGCACCAAGGGTTACACGAAGTTACATCTTTTATACAGTAAAACTTACATTAACCCGTCTAATGCACATCCCCACTCACCTAAAGAATATTTATGTAGCGTACCCTAACACAATGCTTGAAATACCACATCTTTTTATTTTATTGAGCAACTTTTATTACAAAAGTTACGTGACGCCACCGTTATGCTTACAAAAGGTGAGAAGGCTCAGCTTGCAGACACCACTGGGGGAGCCGCGGCCCCACAGAACCCGCCCGGGTGCCTGGCCGGTCCCTCGGGACCCCCGGCACAGCGGGATCCCAGAGCAGGGAGGGATTCCTGCGCCGTTCCCCCCGCTCCCGGCCCCACAGTCACGGGGGGGGGGCTCTCCTCCAGCCCTCGACCCGGGCACGGGGACCCCGGCCCGGCGGGCCCGCCCTGGCACTCGGCCCGGCCGGCTGAGGCGGCCGCCGCCATGTTGCCAGCACTAAGTGCGGGCCTCTCGCGCGCCTCGGCTCTCGCGAGGCGAGGTCGCCCCCGCCGCCGCCCTGCCCGCCCAGCGCGGCGCAGCCGCGGGAAATCTCGCGAGAGATGGGGGAGTTGTCAGGGAAGGATGCGGGGGACTGGGGAAGGAGATGGTGGAGTTGAGGTAACAGCAGGGATGGACGGGGTGGGGGGGGGCTCTTGAATCCAGGGGAGACTCGGGGAACGAGGGCGAAGGGGATCGGAGTGATGTTCAGAGAAGATGGGAAAAGGAGATGATGGAATTTAGGGAAGATTGATGGGAAGTTGTGGGGAAATCCAGGGAAAGGATGCAGTGGAAAGGGAGAAGAGAAGGAGGAGGTATAGGGAAGACCAGGGAAAGGGAATGTGGTGAAGGGAGTTGTATGAGATCCAGAGGGGATAAGCAATACATGGAGGGGTTCCACTGGGGGAAAGGAGTCTGGTGGCTCCAGGGCAGATGAATCAGACCAAGGTACTGTGGGAGGTCCAGGCCAGGTGGGAGAATGGAGAGATGGGGGAAGGAGATGGGTGGGAGAGCAGGAAGGGAGTAAGGGGACACCCAGGATTATGAGTAAGGACATGGGAGGTGGAGAAAGGAGTTCTGTGGGTTTCAGGGAGAATGATGGGGTCTGATGGAAAGGAGTTGTTGGGATACAATGAGATAAGGGTGAGATGTGGGGTCATCCAGGGAGAGGGGGGTTTTAGAGGATGTCTCTGGCTTTGGCAGTAGGCAGGGATTACATGAGAAGTGCTGGAGAAGAGGATGATGAGCAGGAGTGTGAGCTGGGGCACTTTGCTGCTGTGTGGAGGGCAGGACAGCTCCAGCTGCAGATCTTTCCAGTTAAGCACTCCCTGGGACTCTGGTCCCACATTTCCACACCATGCATTGGGAATGGCATCAGAGATTAGGACTGGGGCACTCCTGCTGGCCTTGGTGAGCTCAGGCCCCCTCTGCTCTGCTCCTGACTTGTTTTGTGAGGGTGGCCCAGAAGTTGTTCCCTTCTGGCTCAGGTTCCCTGTCAGTGCAGCAGATCCACAGGAGTTTCAGCAGCAGCTCTGTGTCTCAAAGAAGAGCAAAGTGATTGAGACAGGAGATGAATTTTACGTGGGAGTCCATTTTTCTTTTTGTCTCGATGACATTGGCTGTGTCCTTGCACATCGTGGGACCTCGCTGCCCTCCTCTACAGCAGGGCAGGGTTTTCCCTCCTGCTGGGGCACTGGCAGGATCTGTGCCCAGGAATCCCCACCAATATCTGCAGGTTTGGGTGGTGGTTTTTTCTCTGTTTCCACAATGTGCTCAGTGCAAGCACGTTGCTGCACTTTGGAGGTTCAGTGGGTTGCTTTTCGTGGTGAGAGGTCAGAAGTGGGGCTCAGTGTGATGGAGGTTTGGGCTGCACGGTCCTGCCCGGAGCACCTCGGCCTGGGGAGCTCTGTGTCTGCTGCTGCCACGCTGAGACACCTGCAGTGATCTCCACCACGTCAGCTGGAGGCTGAGCTGGAGCAGCAGAGCGCTGTGCCTGCCCAGGGAGTGTGGGACAGGCCTGGAGAGGATGTGCAGGGTGTGTGTGCTTCTGCCTGCAAAACAGAACGTGTTTGTTGAAACCATCCTTGTCACGGTTCAAGACCTGTTCTGCGTTGTTTTCCTGGTGCTGCTCAGCTCATCTGTCAAGTGGAACCTCACGTTCTGCTGCAGCCAGCAGGAGAACAGCCTGTGGCCAGATGAGGGATTGTCATCCTTGCAAGGGAGGGGTTGTTTTCTGTTTCAGTTTTTGTAGCAGAATAAGGCATGTGGTTGCTCTAGAGCATTTTTACAGCAGAAGAAGAACCACCCTCCTCCTGCAGGGACAGCTCTTCTTTAGCGGGGAGGAAGCATTGTGATTTTAGCGCAGGATTTATAGTGCCTGCAGTGGCCACAAATTTCCGTCTGTGTAGCTGACAGTTCTCTGAGCAGGTTCCCACCGTAACAGTCTCCTGTCAGTTCTCTGTTTCAGCCTGAAGTGGGAGTTTCCTGCCCTCCAAGCTGCCCGTTGTGTGCTGACTGTGGCCTGAGAGCTCATGGCTGTCACACTAAGTGGCGCCTTTGAGTCACAGATGCGTGAATGCCACAGTCCCAGCTCTAAACTGCGATCCCATGGGATCAGCCTGTTGTCAGCTTGTAGGAGCTGAGCTCGGGTCTCCAAGGTCCTTGGAGTGTCCTTTCAGAGATGAGGGTGACCATTGTTGCTCATAGGGTACTCTTGATCTTTTCCAAGTCTTCTTAGATTCACAGTTCCCAGGTTTCACCTTGGAATGTGGCAGCTGCATTATCATGGGTGTGCTTTTACAATGCTTGTTGTAGCATAAGGTGACCAGGTTTATTTTACAGGTTTCTGGGTAACCATTAGCTCATGGACTCAGTGTTCCTGTGTGGAGCCTGTTCCAGGCAGTGTGATTTGTGGACTGACACATGCCAGAGCAGAGCTAAATGACTTGCAGGTCTTTTCTCTTAATAATGTCTTACTCCTCAGACACTGTGGCTCTTAGTGATGTCCTAAATAAAGAAACAGAGGGGACAAATAATTCTCCCTGCTGTCCTGCTGCATCCCAGACTGTTAATCACATGGAGGAAAAGGGACAGATCAGTGTCTGTATGGCCTGAGAGGACTTGGCATTGGCCTGTTTCCACCCTGCTTGGCACCATGTGCTGTATTTGTTTCTTTTAATAGACTGGCATCCGATGTGCCTCCTTTGTGGCTCTGATATGCTGTCTGAAAGCAGTGTTTAAACACAGCAAGTAGAAAAATGGGTCCTGGGACAGGATTTGTGCTCTTAACTGCTAGGGAAAGTTCAACCTGTGGTCTTGGGCCAGTGAGGGCACAGATGCTAAAGTGCATTTCCAGCAGTGCATGGTCCATAGCACCTGTATTGGTGTTTCCCAGCATTTCTGGAGTGAGGCTGGCTCCTGTCCCTTTTGTCCTCACCAAGTCCTCTTTCCTCAGCACCACAGATGTGGGATCCTGGCAGGGAATCGCCAGCTGTCACAGATTCTGCTTTACTCCTGCCTTCTTCTCTTCCAGCAGCACCATAGGGCCTGTGTGGATGTGGACAAGGATGTGGGGCCTCCCTTAGGGCTGATGAACCACATCCCAGTGTGTCAGCCTTGCTGCTCTCTGGTCATGAGCTCTGTTTCTTTACAAACACAGAAAGAACAGCAGAAATACCAAGTGTGTGTATGTGCCCATCCATGGGCTGTTGTAGAAAATTGGGTTGTATGGCAGATGCCCTCTGGGCCACCTTGAGGGGAAGGTGATATCCTTCTGTCTCCAGAAGGAAACTTTTCTGTACTTCTCATTTGGCAGGCCACTGGGATCATTTCCCACGTTGGATGTCACGGACACGTGCACTTGTTTCAGATGCACACAGCTGAGATTTGTTGCTCACAGAATGTTATTTTACAGCTGCTTTACTGCCTATGTCAGGAATCAACAGTTGTAATTTTCCTGTAGTTCTCTCTGGGAATCAAATGAACCAGCAGTTCCTCTTTCCTCTGGTCACCCTTTGCAGAGGAAGCCAGTCAGCTCCTGGTGTGCTGGAAGGGACTTTGAGAGCCACAGCTAGGACAGCAGTCCCAGGCTGCAGTAAGGAGATGTGCATTGCCTGTGCTTTGTGGGGTTCTGTTTAGGGAAGCTAAACTGGGGGGCTTTTTGGATTGTTCCAACCCCAATATGAGCTTGCATGGATGCTGCACACTCAGTGCCTGTTACCTGTAAACCAAAATGTATTTTACTTGCTTCTTTCCTTGCTAGGAGGGTGTGAAGCTGTCAGAGTTTGCAAACGCCCTTCAGGCCATATGAGAAAGAGGACAGTGAGCAGGAGGGGCTGGGTGTCAAGAATGTAACAGGATTTTTTGTGTGATTCTTACTATCTCCTTCGTTTTCTTCATGATTATTCAGTAAGAAGTTGGTTGGAGTCTGTGGTGTTCTGCTCTCCCAAGGCGTTGCATGAGATGCTTCTATTCCCCATGCTTCCCTTTTCCTGTCAGTTTCTGTTGTTACTGGGAACAAGTGAGATTTCTTTACCTTGAGTGAGAGGCTTTCTGTGGCGTAGCAGGAGATGGCACATTTTCTCTGTGACTCTGAAATGTCCTGGGGCTTTTTTCAGGGAGGTTCCTTTGGGTGTAGTGAGTTTGTGAAGAGAGATTTGCCTTGCTGGGAAGGTGCTGGCATAGGAAACTGTCGGTTACTTTGCAATAACATCTTTAATTTTCAAGGAAGTGGTGGTGGTTTCAGCCTCCCAGAACATGGGCTTGCAGGCTTTGGTTTGGGGGTGCCCTGTGCTCTGTTTGTCCACCGTCGGTGCAGGAGTAGCAGGCTGAGTCACTGCGTGGTGCTGTGAGTGTGATGGGGGAGTTCCTGACCTGCAGGTGATGGGGATTTTGGGAGGGGGAGCAGACTGGCTGCAGCACCTTTCTGCTCTGCTTGGCTGGAGTTTGCTCTGGTCCTGCCTTCTTTTGTGTTCACAGTACATCGTGATTGTCTTCAGCTCCTTGCTCCAACAGCTCTTGGTGAGACAGGAATTGGAGCAAGTGGGGAGTGACAGTGGGTGGGGTAGAGATGAAGCTGAGGGGGAGAACAAGGACCACTGGGGTTTGGTAGCTGATGGCTTGGGAGATATACTGCTTAAGGAAGAGCTGGGGAAAGTTAACTTCAGGAGTGGGTTTGGTGACCTTGGATACAGGCTGGAGGTGACCTCTTGTGTAGGAAGGGTTGACAGTTATTGTGCTTTATTGAGCTGTCCCTGAGCTATTGATGAGCTTCAGCACTAGTGGTGCTGAAAGTCCCTGGGTTTGTTTCACTGCAGCGTTCAGAATTGTGGTGTGATTTGTTCACAGCTACGAACTTTTGAGTGCTTGAGATTTACACACAGTGTGGGATTCTTCCTCCAGGAGGAGGGTCTTGGGCAATGATTCACCAAAGTACTTTTTTGCATGGCTCAGAGGTTTGGAGGTTGCTCACTCTGTCTTTTGCTGGCTTTCGGGGGAGAAAACCTTAGACCAAATTTCCTCTTTTAGGCTGGGTTTGAATATCTGTTACCTGTCCCTGAGGAAACTTTAGGGGTTCAACCAGTGAATCCCTGTAACGAAAATGGGGAAGTTTTGGCAAATGAGAGACTTGTGTTGCCTTCTTTTGTAGGCAGATTGGTAAGAAAACAGGAGTTGGTGGAGGTTTGAATCTTACACCATTAAAACTTACCCCATCAAAACAGTAGTTTTTAGAATTCAATCAATTTTTTTTAATCACAGAGTTTAAGACGTTTAAATTAATCTGAGTGTAGGTATAGCAGGTTTAATTGCTGAGGTTGCCAACGTGTCCAGAGACATTCCTGATTTTGCTGCTGTAGAAATAATTGACATATTTGATCAGACAGGCAGCGGTAAGTAGTGATTAAATCACCGTTCTGCAGAAAAATGCCTATAATGGTGTAACTCTGCTTTTTTCTGCCTTCCATAACCTTCTTCAAATAGAGTGCAAAAAGGAGATGAGTGACTGTGGTGTGGTGGTACAGGGCAGTGTGCTGACAGTGGGACTAAATAGGCCACTAATAGTGGTTCTTTGCAGACACCTCTGATCTGCAGTGATCCCAGGTGACCTTCTCTCCTGAAACTCTTGGTTCTGTGTTCTCATGCAGGGCAGTGGTTGAGGCCGTGCACCGGCTGGATCTCATCCTTGGCAATAAGGCAGCTTATCAGGATGTGTTCAAGCCAGAGAACATCAGCTTGAGGAACAAGTAAGTTGGGCAGCGTGCTTGTGTTTTGTGTTTGGCTGGGGAAAATCTGTGTGAAGCAACACGTGGAGCTATTGAATCTGCAGTTTTAATGTTTGGTTTGTAGTGCACCTGTTGACCTGGGATCCTTCCAGGTTTTGGAGGCAGAGGCTGGGTGTCAGACCTGTATTTGAGCAATGCAATCCATGGCTTTCCTGGATATCATTGATACAAATACATTGTCTTTGTGCTGGCCAATTCTTTCCTTGTAATAAAAACTGTGGGGCAGAAGTTTCTTGCGTGTGTGTAAAATCTTTTATTAGGGTCAGGGTTGCTGAGCAAGGAGGATTATTTGTAGTAGTTTTTAAGCTGTCAAGCCAATTCTTGTCATTACTGCACTTCAGGAAGTCACTGATGGCCCGCTGAGCCCAGAGGGCACTGCTTTAAGTATGTGGCTTTTCCTGGTGCTCTTGTGTGGGAGTGAGCCAGGCTGTACCATCACCAGATGGCCTGGCTCGGGATTGTAATGGATTCAGATTTTCCTCTTCTGTGCTTCTGTAGTGGCAGCTGTGTTTGAGGCTGCAGGAGCTCACTGAGAATGCTCTGCTCTCTGTCCCAGGCTGCGGGAGCTGTGTGTGAAGCTGATGTTCCTGCATCCAGTGGATTATGGAAGAAAAGCAGAAGAACTGCTCTGGAGAAAGGTTTACTATGAAGTTATCCAGCTCATTAAAACAAATAAAAAGGCAGGTATCTATGGCTCTGGCATGAGAAGGTCTCTAGCTGTGCAGTGGATGAGGCAAAGTTTAAAGCTTCGTTTGCTTGGAGAAGCTGTGGTCTGAGCCCAGAGTGGGGAGCTGGGCACTCTCAAATTCCTGTGGAGCTGCCCTGTGCCTTTGTCTGGCAGTGGGCAGTTAAATACTAACGTGCTGTTGAGAGACCTGCCAGGGCATTCCAGCAGAATTTGCTTATTTTTGGTGTTCCTCTCTTCATAAGACAGATCTCTCCAGGTAGAGTGATTGTTTTAAGAGGCTTTATCATTGCTGATTGTTTTTACAAGAGTTGATCACTGGAAGATCCTCAGTGCTCTCTGATGCCATGAGCTCTCCTGGCTTTCCAGGGGTCTGGGTGCATTTAAGGTGCTCTAACGAGATACTTTGATTTTATTTATTTGTTTTTGCAAGTATTTCTCCTTGATGGTGGCCCTTAGTAAATACTACTAGGGGGAACACTGTTGAGCAGGAGGAGGTACAGAGTTGTGCAAAACCAGTTACAGCTGAGCTACCACTGTCTTGCTTCACACTCAGTACAGCTAAGCCTAAACTGTGCCCCGGGCTGCATTAACATGCTCCTTTTCCTTCTCCCAGCACATCCACAGCCGCAGCACCCTGGAGTGTGCGTACAGGACTCACCTGGTGGCTGGCATAGGATTCTACCAGCACCTCCTGCTCTACATCCAGTCCCATTACCAGCTGGAGTTGCAGTGCTGCATCGACTGGACACACGTGACAGATCCTCTCATAGGTTTGTGCTCAAGGTGTTTGGTTCTTGGGCAAGGCTGAATCCCCCACAGGTGACTTACCCTTGCACTAGTCCATCTTTGTTTCAGCATTCAAGGGAAATTTTTTTTTCCCTGATTAGCAAGGTCTCTGTTTAGAACAGACTGTCCTGCTTTCTTTTCTGTGGCACTTCTGCTTTTAAATAATTCTAAATTAGGGAAGGAAGAAGGGTTTCTAATAGAAAGAAAACAGTGTGAGAAAATTCTTTAGTAAAAGTGTCTGGTGATGGCAGATTTTTATGGAAAACTGAAGAGCACTGCTGGCTGTATAGAATGTTTTTAAAAGCTTAGTTAAAGCAGACAAACAGGGGAACAGGTTCTTGAAATCAACAGATTTCTGTCAGTACATCCTATTCACTAGATGTAAGACTCTTCCTCCTTTTGGTGCCTCTTCTGTCTGTGCTCTCTTGACTGTGTGGCTTTTGAATCTTGGACTGAGAGCACAGGAAGGCCCGGTTGTTCATGTTAGCTGACCCTGTGACCTCTGCATGACCTTAGGTGCAGGGAAATCTGAGGTATTGTACCTGTTAGAGGAGGAAGAATAAGAATATTTACAGTCCTGAAACAGCTCAAGACTGCCTGTGCATTCACATCCTAAATTGTCTTGTAATGGTCTGTTCTTGTTTGTCTGGGGTTGTGCTCAGTGGTCTCAGGGTACATGTTTCTGTTGTGGGGGTGTCCAGATGAGAAATAGAGCCTTTGTTTTGTGAGCTGTATTAGCAAAGGTCTAACTGACGTGCTTAAAGTTAGCAGGGGACAGGACAGCAGCACCTGCCTAAGGGAAGTTAGTGTGTCTTCAGCAAAAGAAGGTTTAACTTTTTGGGATCCTACCCTTAGTTCTGAGAAATGGTGGTTTCGCTATTGGCTTCAAAATGTTGGTTTAGAAGGCAGATGTTCTTGGCAGGTGTTGCTTTTAGAAATGTATCTCAGTATTGCAGAATTAATAAATCCTCAATATGCACATTCCAGGTGGGTTTATACCCTGAGGGGTGATTGCATATCAGAGGCTCCCCTCGTTCAGGTTTCTTGGTGTGTTTGGGCCCTTCATTTAAAAGGATGCTGCAGGTGAGCACGTAACTGGAGAGTAGAGATGTAACTTTTGCCTATCCAGAAAAGATGGATCTGAAAGGATCTCATATAAGCCACACATGGGGGTGGGCACAGCTTTGTGGTTATATGAATGGGAGCAAGAGGATTCAGAGCAAAAGAAGGGAGGGTGAGTCCAGCGGTGTATGTGGTCACAGATGGAAGGCTGTGTGTTTGTACAGTGTGGCTTGG
The DNA here is from genome assembly GCA_013400635.1 of Hypocryptadius cinnamomeus. Taxonomy (NCBI): domain Eukaryota; kingdom Metazoa; phylum Chordata; class Aves; order Passeriformes; family Zosteropidae; genus Hypocryptadius; species Hypocryptadius cinnamomeus. The sequence goes on from VYZP01000037.1 coordinate 22,142, forward strand.
ACAATTCCTGTTGCTAAGTGGGAACAGCTCCTCACTGGTCACTGCAGCCTCCAGATTTCATGTTGATCCTTTTAGCCTCAGTCAGGAGGGAAGCAGAGTGTAGATGGATCAGTCTTCAAAATCTTCTTTGGGATTCCTGCTTGAGGGAACTTTCTCTTCCAGAAGGTGTGAGTCTTTGGCAGCAGGAGGATTGAGGCCAGCCTGAGTCCAGCCTGGTGGCCCAGCAGCAGTGGGTGTTCTCTGGAGGGGAGGTGCAGGCACAGCAGCCTTTGCCTCCTGGTCTGTGGCTGAACTGTGGCCTGGATGTGCCCTTCCCAGGAACTGAGTCACGTTTGATGACTTCAGTTAGTTCAGATCAGCTGGCTGCAGCCTTCCTCTGTTGCTCTTGACACTTTCCGCTGCCTGAATTGCTCTTTTTTTATGAGTTTAGTATAGAATAGACAAGATTATTTCAGTGGGAAGGGACCTATGATTGTCCAGTCCAGCTGCCTGAGCAATTCAGGGCTGACCAGGAGTTAAAACATGTCAAGGACATTGTCCAAATGCCCCTTAAACACTGACAGGTCTGGGGCATTGACTAGCTCTCTAGGAAACCCATTCCAGGGTGTGGCCACCCTCCAGTAAGGAGAGGCTTCCTCATGTCCAATCTAAACCTCCTTTCATGCGTCTTTGAATCATTTCCATATGTCCTATCACTGGATGCCGAGAGGAGACCAGCACCTTCCCCTCCTCAGGAAGCTGCAGAGAGCAATGAGGTATTCCCCAGCCTCCTTTTCTCCAACTTGGACAAGCCTGAAGTCTGTGGCCTCTCTTCCCAGGCTGTGCCTTCCAGCCCTGTCACCAGCTCAGTTGCCCTTCTGACCCCACTGCAAAGGCATTGTTGTCCAGAGGCAGCTCTCCCTAACTGACTCTGGCTGTTAACAAGTTTTTCCTTGTTTAACTTCTTCCCTTTTTGGCTGGTCAGTACTAAGTCTACATCTTCGTCCTGAGACAATGAATTTGTTTCTGTCTTCATTGTTGGAGAGGGTCTGTCCCCATTGTGTGTTGGTACCCAGTGCAGTGCTCAGAGTTTGTTCTGGCTTCCAGGGGTGTGTGCCTGCTCCCATGAAGGCCTCATTAGCCATGCTAATGAGATCAGCCATATTACTTGTGTTCAGTGCTGTGTTAATATGGTCATTTAGACAGGAATTGGCCTTTGTCCTCTCACGTGAGGGCAGATGGAGCCAGGTCTCTGTGGCAGACCTTATAGACATGGTGACAGTCATTTATTTCAGTGACTGTTGGTGGTGTGCCCCATCACAAGGGAGTCCAGGGGGGAGTGGATGAACAGCAGAATCTGGAAGTATTTTTCTGCATTTATTTTCCTCATTTTGACAAAAGTGACCCAGTGCTGCTCTACAAGATGGCACAGCTGGCAGTGAGGTCTGACCATGGGGGATTTGCTTTGGGTGTCTTGGGCAGAGGCATGGGTGGCTTTGGTGTCTTCCCAGCAGCCTCCCCCCAGTGCTCTGAGTGATTCTGTGTTTGATTGTAGGCTGCAAGAAACCCGTGTCTGCATCAGAGAAGGAGATGGAGTGGGCACAGATGGCCTGTCACCGATGTCTGGTTTATCTGGGAGATCTAGGTAAGGACAGCATTGCCTCTCAGGGCAGCCTTTAAAATGGCAAAAAGGTGCTATTTGTACCCACCATGTGAGGCTGGTTACTTGCAGATTCTGTTTCCCTCTGACACCTTCCTCACAGATGGGGATAAGCTGAAATCCTCATGGCTGAACTGCTACAAGTTGCAGGAGCTTTGTATTTGGTCAGGTAGATGAGGAATTTGCTGCTGCTAAGCAGCTGTAGCCATGGCTGTGAGAGTGGAAACCTTTGCTTTTATTTACGTTGTTTCAACAGTATGAGGGATCAAAGAGAGTTCAGTTCAGACTACTTAGCTGGGACTTACAAAGCCACTTCCATCAGCACCAGTGGGACTGAAAATCAGGTGTAGGCAATATTGTGCATCAGTCTGGAGTTTTGCCTTTGCAAAGCCCCAGTGTCATTGTGCTTGGCTGTGTGGCATCCTTTTTATAGCAGGCATGACTGTCCCGCAGTCACGACCTCCTGAAGTGTGGTAAGTGTGTCAGCTTCTTGGTAGTGAATATGTGGGAGTAAAGGCAGGGAGAAAGCAGCTGTGTGGAGAGCAGCTCTTGGAAGTGTGGTGCAGGTACATGTGTCTGACACTGCTGCCTCCAAGCTGGTGAAAGCTGTTTGGCGTTAGTGTTGCATATGAATCAGCCTAAGAATGGCATTGCAAATAAATGTCTTGAGGGGGTAGTAGGAATGACTTACCTGAGTGGTGGGAGAGAAATGTGCTCACCTTTTCACAGTGCTGTCACCTAAGGTTTCCAAAATGCCTACATTTGTCAAAAAAAAAAAAAAAAGAGAGAAAATAAATGAATAAAGTTCAGTCTAGCCACAGTCAGATATTTTATTAAGTCAGCTGACTTGATTTCACACCCTGCTGTTCTCAGAATATAGTCTGAGGTACAGGAAAATGGAACACAACTCTGAGTTACTTCAAGGATAGATGACTCAGCACTCACACATAGAGCAGAAGAACATTTTCCTTTTGTTCATGTGATGCTGCAAGAGTGGCAGGCTCTGCCCTTGGCTGGAAAGGGCAGGAGTTGTGGTGTGTGGTGTGAGCAGGTGACAGAAAAGTGGTTCAGACAGGCCTGGCAAACCCTGTGTGTTGCAGTGTTTGCCAAGAGCAGTTCTTTGGTGGATTTGTTCACTTGGCCAGTATTTCAAGTTTTGTGGTATTGTTAATAGGGAAGCTGTGCTGCTCTGCAGCAGATGCTGCCTTTGGGTTTGTGATGCATGGTGTGTGGTTTCCTTTCAGCTCGCTATCAGAACGAGCTGGCAGGTGTGGACACGGAGCTGCTGGCTGAGCGATTTTACTATCAAGCCCTTTCTGTTGCACCACAAGTTGGTGAGTGACTTCCCATGAATTTATAGTTGTTAAAATCATGTTGCTGCAACATAAGAACAATGTAGTGCTACACTGGTTAGGTTTATATCCTGCAGCTGAGAGAGGATTGGTTTTATCCTCTGGTTAAAGTTGCTTCGTTCGAGAACTTATTTTGCTGGGATTTTAGATTTTTTTATTCGATTTTCTCTGTCTCTGCTGGGAGGTTTTCAGGTGATTTTTCTTTTGCTGGCAAGCCAAACAGAGGAGTTAAAGCCAGGGTGCTCTTTGCCAGTGACCTCACTGTATTCATCTGAAAACCTCTGAGAAGCTCAGACTTCCCTGACTGTGGTGATGCTGTACCTCTGGGCTAAGCACAGATCCAGCTCTCCATTGCCAGGAGCAGAGCATTATCAGTCACCTTCCCCTTTTACCCATGAAAAAAAAATCTCATGTGCTGCTTCCTCCTTCAGAAGTGCCTCCTTCTGGGAACACATCAGTGCTGGAGTAGAGAGCGTGTCATACCTTAAAGTATTCCAGCCAAATGTCCTCTACATGCTGTCTTTGCAGAGTTCTCACTGAACTGTTTGAAAGGCTGTTCCCAAATAAAAGTGGCAGAAGTTTCTGCACCACAGGAGCTGCAATAGAGCTCTCAGGTGCTGATAAGATGATGTCTCTGTCAGGGACTATGGAGTCAAGGCCACACCACTGTTAATACAAAGGAGGAGGTGTTGTTTGCCCTTCTCTCTTACACAGATAACTGGCACAAGGTGGGGAGGATCTAAAAGCTCTGTAAAATGGAAAACAGACCCTGGATGGTGGAAGGATTCAGTAGTCCAGACCTTTGTACTACAGCTTTACTACTCTTTGTGTCTCCTGGCTTCCCTCCTGTGTGGAAATGTAGTGAAAGGGAGAGGATCTACTTTCTAGCCAGGGCCATTGGAGAATTCCAAGTAAATTCCAATGCCCCTCTCCTTCCTGACAGGGATGCCCTTCAACCAACTGGGGACATTGGCAGGGAGCAAGTACTACAATGTGGAAGCGACCTACTGCTACTTACGCTGGTGAGTTCCTGCAGATCTGCGTGTCCTGAGCAGGGAAGCCATGCACTGCTGCTGTGGGTGCCAGGTCCTCTTCTCTTCACTTTGAACTTGGCACTGGTTTTGGCAGATTAATTTCAGTGGAAGGGAAAGAGATGAGTTTGGTTTGCCCTTGAGTAGGACTGGTAGTAATGAGAGCGAGCCTTGGTCAAACCAAACCAAACCAAACCAAACCAAACCAAACCAAACCAAACCACTGTGCTGGTTACTAGTCACCTGTGCAGGGCTGCACCTGGAGGGCTTTGCCCAAGCTCCTTGTGTGAGCTGGAGAGCCAGGCTGGAAGTGGGTTGGAGGCGCTGAGGGAGGCACCCTGTGGTGTGAGCTGGGTGGAATTCCTGGCTTGAAGGCACTGATTTGAGAATATGTGTAAGCAGGACAGGTGGCAGCTGTGAGGCAACTGAAGTGCAGTTTGCAGCCATTGGTGGGAGTTTAGTTGCCCAGTATATCCAGACAGCAGCTCTGGGTACCTGTGCTCATGCCTCAATGCCTGAATAACTTGCTAGTGAGTTAAAGCCCTAAAGTGTGAGCAGGCTTGTGGAGAAGTAACTTTGGCTGTGTCCTGTTTTGGTGCTTTAGCATCCAGTCTGAAGTGTCCTTCGAAGGTGCCTATGGGAACCTGAAGCGGCTGTATGACAAAGCAGCCAAGATGTATCATCAGCTGAAGAAATGTGAGACCAGGAAGTTGTCCCCAAGCAAGAAACGGTAAGAAGGGATGGAAAAGGAGAGATGCAGGCTGAGAGTTTGCAGTGTATCCTCTGGGTTGAGAGTAATGTCTTTGTGGGAAGTGGAGCTGATAGATGGAACATTTCAGCACAGTGACTGTTCCCAAATTTTGAGAGCCCCACTCTAGATCCCAGTCTTGCTGTCTTGGGTCATAATTTCAGGAGAAAAGCTAAATGCTGGCCAGGTGTAGAGTTTCCATTGAAAGATTTTCTCACTCTTCCTTGGGACTGTTCATGAGGGTTGGGGCATGTTGGTGAAAGTTGGCAGTGTATAAACTGTCTTCTTTCTCTCCAGTTTCATCAGAATGGACATTTCAGTTAAGATCTGACTTACCTGTTAATAGAGCTCTGTCAGCCCAGCCCATGTCTGTGATAGGGCACTTGCTTTACAGTGTTTTCTCCTCCATCTTTTTAGAGGAAAAGACATTAAGAGGTTGCTGGTGAGCTTCATGTACCTGCAGAGTCTTTTGCAGCCAAAGAGCAGGTAAGGTTATGCTAGATTGTATCTTCTATTGACAACTGACAGTAGCAGGCACTCAAAATTGGAAGGGATGGTTTCCTGTAGGGTAACAGTGCCTGTGCTGAGGTTTTCTGCCAAAAGGCCTGACATTTTGGACTATCCATGCATGGAGCATGAGGACTGTGTTTCCAGGGGAGGCTGAAATACCAAAGGGTTAAATCCTTGGTGACTTGTCTAAATCAAGCCAGCCTGAGTGCGTGCTGAGCTCTGGGCCTTGCAGCTGTCTCTGTGCTGTGCCTTTGGTGTTTGCTTACCCCATGCAGTCAGCAGATGCTTTTTCCTGCCAAGCCCTGTATTTAGGCTGATGGGACAGCAAAGAGTTGCTGTCCACACTTGTGTGGGGCTGTCCACTGCACTTGGAAGTCTGTAACCAAACACCTTGTTCAAAGAAACACCAAAACCTGGTTGTGTTGGAATAAGTGGGAAGCTTTGTATAGCTGTGTGATTTTGGGCTTTTAGATTTTTTTTATTGGATTTGCTCTGTCTCTGCTGAGAGATTTTCGGGTGATGTTAAATAAACCTCTTACTGCTTGAAAAAGAACAGGCGTTTTAAAGGACTTAGAGACAACTACAGTTTAACTAATTGTGGAATGGTTTAGGTTGGAAGGGACCTTTTGAGGGTCTGGTACTTCCCCAAAGTAGTGTTCACTGTGAAAGTAGATGCAGATGTGAAGTTGGATGAGCTTGCTCAGAGTCTCATCACACAGTTTTGACTGGATCCAAGGACAGAAGTCCCACACCTTTCTGGTCCCCTTTCCAGTGTTTGACCACCTTCACCACAGAATTTTTTTCTCCTTCCATCTAATCTCATTTTTCTTTTCTGTAGTGTGCACCCATAATTTCTCTTCATTTTGCACCACTAAGGAGAGTCTTATTCAGTCCTCTGTAATCACCTGTTTTGCATCTGGAAAGAGAAGACACCGCCTCATGCCTTCTGTCTTTCAGGCTGAACAAACTCGATTCTCTTTGTCTCTTCTCATATGTCATGTTCTCTGTTCCTCTGCTGGACTAAATCCAATTTGTCAGTGTGTTTTTGTTTGGTGTTTTTTTTGTCCTGTGGACCCAAAGACTGGATACAGTGCTCCAGATGCCACCTTGTGAGTGCTGAATGGAGAGGGAGAACACATCCTTAACCTGCTGGCTCTGTCTGTGTTCATGCAGCCCAGTATGGGATTGGCTTTCTAATACTGCCTTATATGGAGGTGGAACTACAAGGCTCCTCTAACATCCACTCAGCATGTATTTAGAACATAGGAAATTTGGGAATTACCTCAACTTCCCAAGCACACTTTCCCCTGAAAAGGCTTTGCTGGAAATTTCACAAGCAGGTCTGTTTTGTAGCTAGGAGGCTCCCATAGTCCATTGGATTGATCTCATGGATGCTTCCTTTGAAGGACTGAATAGCTGTGGAGGATTTTGGAATATTCTGGGCTGCAGGAGAGACATGGGAGGAGGAAAAACTGAGTCCCATGTATGTGGCAGTGTAATACTTTTCACTGAGCAGTACATCTAGAAGTTTTGCTCCCTTTAGCATTTAAGTGCCTTGTGTATCTTAATGGCCACTGCTGAGCTCCCAGGGGAAAATTAATCTGGTTTTTGGTGACCCATCTCTAGGTATTGTTTGTCTTTAGTTAAGCAGCTTTAAAGAGGAAAACATAATCTGATTAATGTCACTTACTTCCCTGGTGCTTCATCCTGCCTAGTGCTAAAGGACAGCCTAACTGCCAGTTTTGGTTCAGTTTCTGGGCAGACATGCCAGGAGCACGAGTCTTGAGTTAATAATTCTTATTTATTTTTCACTCTTTTTAAGCTCTTTGGATTCTGAGCTGACGTCTCTCTGCCAGTCTGTGCTGGAGGATTTCAACCTGTGCTTGTTCTACCTGCCCTCTCCTCCTAACCTGAGCTCAACTAGTGAAGATGAAGAAGAGTATGAGAGTGGCTACTCCTTCCTTCCTGATCTTCTGATCTTTCGCATGGTGATCATCTGCCTTATGAGCGTTCACAGCCTCAAGAGGGCAGGTAAGCAGTGCTTTGTTTGGAAATTTCCTGGTGAGCATCCAGCAGCACAGCTCAGCCAGGGGATGCTGTCTGAACTGGTGTAGTGCTCACCTCCTCCATCTGACTGTGCTGTCTGCTTGCAGGTTCCAAGCAGTACAGTGCAGCCATTGCCTTCACGCTGGCTCTCTTCTCTCACCTGATAAATCACGTCAATATTCGCCTCCAGGCTGAGCTAGAAGAAGGGGAAAATCCTGTCCCAGCCTTTCAGAGTGATGGCACAGGTAAGAGAACAGAGATGGCAGCACCTGGGTCTCCCAGGTTGCCTGCCTACAGGGCTGTCTTTCCCCTTTCTCCCCTTTTTCCCCTGGGCATGGGTTTTGTAGTGTGTATTGAGGAGAGGTGATCTTTTGTTTCTGATCTGGAATCCCCAAAGGTGTTGATGTGCTGAGTTGTCTCCACTTGGATGCTCTTTCTGAGTATCTGAATCACTGCAGGATGGACATGTTGCTTTCTTTATAAGGAGATTGCTTTCTGTATCTCTTGGCAGCTCATTCATCATCTGTTTATCCCAATCTGAGATTTTACTCACTGTCTCTGTTTGCTGTTGTTTACTGGCTGCTTTCCTCGTCCACTGAGGAGATGATCTTGGGTAAAACACCTGGGCTGAGGGAGGCAGAATAGGGCAGAGTGAGGCTGAAGGAGACAGGCCCTCTCAGAATACCTCAGTTCTGCTCAGGCAAGGGTGGCTCTTGAATTGCTGGGGGGTTTTATTGACCAGTGACTAAATCTGCTAAACCCTTCCTCAGCAAACAGTCCATTGACAATACCTCACTGAATGCAGGGTGAGGGAGTTCCTGGTAGAAGCAGCAATGAATGACCCCTCATCTGCAGGTTTGGAAGCTGTCAGTGATTCATGGCTGCTAGAAAGGCTCCATGCATGTTGGTCAGGAAAAGGATTGGATCAGGTCAGTGTAGTTACAGAGCACATGTCCCTGCTCAGTGGGTCCCTCAGCTCTGACTGTAGACAGCTGGGGAGGAGAGTTAGAATTCAGCTGTGTTCTATTCTGGCTTAGCAGCCTTGAACACTGAGGCTGCCTGGTAGCAGAGTGGCCCAGTTTGGGCAGTAGGAATCCCAGCTTCCCAGGTGCTTTTGGAAAGTGAATCTTTCTTCTGGGGTGCTTATTCTGCAGTGGAAGACACTGATGGAAGTGATGGCTGAGGTTTGCAGCCCTGGTTCCCTGGACTGGCCAGCAGCAGCCTGTGGAACACACTGTGACTTTAACTTACATTCTCCCTGTAAATGCAGATGACCAGGAGCCACGGGAGCCTGTGAACTCAATTGAGAAGGAAGCTGAAGCTGAGTTGGTCAATCATCAGCCCAGCGAGGAGCAGCGGAAGAACGACTGCAAGAAAAGCAAAAAGTACTCTCGTCTGTCCTGCCTGCGCCGCCGCCGCCACCCCCAGAAGGTGGATGAGAGCGACCTGAGTGAGGGCTTTGACTCTGACTCCAGCCAGAGCTCCATCAAGGGCAGTGATGGCTCAGAGAGTGGTTCAGAGAAGAGTGATGAGGAAGCAGAAGCTGCTTTTGATGTGGAGACAGACTCTGACATGAACAGCCAAGAATCTCGGTCTGACTTGGAGGACATGGAGGATGAACCGGGTGAGGAAGGAAGCAGCCAAGGCAAAAGTGGGCCCAAAGAGGCCTTAAAAAACTGTGTGGATAGCAGTGGGCTGGGGGACTCCAAAAGCCCAAGCATCTCTAAAACTGAAGCTGTGGATCCAGCAGTCAATGGGCCAGCTTCCCTGAGCACTAATGATGCAAGCATAGCCAGTAATCTCCAGGCCATGTCCACCCAGCTGTTCCAGACCAAACGCTGCTTTCGCTTGGCTCCCACGTTCAGCAACATCCTTCTGAAACCCAACAGTGAACCACCTGCCTTGAAGGATGGGATAGAGAGCAAGCCATGTGTCAATGGAGATCTGGAGAAGCCCAGCTTGGCAGAGCAAGGTAAGGGCCTTGTTACTGCAATTATGTGTAGAAAACTGCAAACTATAGCAGTCTGTTTGCTAAATTCACCATTTCCTATGGTGCAAGCTCTCCTTTGGCTAGGTCTTGAGGAGCAGGTTACCCAAGCAGTGAGCAGGCCTTGGGTTGGACATTTCCTGACAGAGGAGCTTTACTTTTACTGCCCAGCATGCAGGAATATGTGCACTGAGCAAAGGGAACACCTGTGGCCAACCAGGGTTACCAGAACTGCTGCTGTTCTGCAGACTAAATGCTGAGCAGCTATGATAATCACGGGCTCACAGGCTACTTTGTTTGGAAGGGACTTCAAAGCCCATGTAATTTCATCCCTCTTTCACTAGTCTGCTCCAAACTGCATCCAACCTGGCCTTAAAAATTTCAGGAATGGGGCAGCCACAGCTTCTCTTGGCAACCTGTGCCAGAGCTTCACCACCCTCACAGGGAGCAATTTCTTCCTAATACCACATCTGACTTTTCCTTGCTTCAGTTTAAAGCCATTCTTCCTTGTCCCTTCCAGGACTTTGTAAAAGTCCCTCACCAGCCCTCTTGGAGCCCCTTTAGGCAGTGGAAGGAGCTCTAAGTCTCCCTGGAGCCTTTACTTTTCTAATCTGACACCCCCAGCTCTCCCAGCCTGTTTCCAGAGCAGAGGGGCTGCAGCCCCTGGATCATCTCTGTGGCCTCCCCTGGACTCACTCCAGCAGCTCCTTGTCCTCCCTGTGCTGGGGACCCCAGAGCTGGAGGCAGCTCTGCAGGGGGATGTCAGCAGAGCAGAGGGGCAGAATCCCCCCCTTCACGCACTGCCAATGCTGTTGGGGATGAGCCCAGGACAGTGTTGGCTTTCTGGGCCCCCAGTGCACGCTGCCACAGCATGCTGAGCTTCTTGTCAACCCATGCCCCCAAATCCTTCCCAGGGCTGCTCTCCATCCGTTCTCTCCCAGCCTGTGTTTGTGCTTGGGGCTGCCCCAATATGGGTGCCAGCATTTCTCCTTGCCCTTGCTATTCCTTCTGGGGTTGGCACGGACCCCAGCTTTCCAGCCTGTCCAGGTTCCTCTGGTGCCATCCCTTCCCTCCAACATGTGACCCCACTACACAACTCAGTGTTGTCAGCAAGCTGGCTGAGGGTTCACTTGATCTCACTGTCTGTGACACCACCAAAGATGTTAGAACACACTGGTCCCGACCCCTGAGGCTGCCCCTTGTCACTGCTCTCCACTTGGACATTGAGCTGTTGGCTGCAGCTCTTTAACCATGACTGTCCAGCCAAGTCTTTGTCTACTAAGTGGTCTGTCCATCAAATCCATGTCTGTCCAGTTAAGAGACAAGGATGTTGTGCAGGACACTGTCAAATGCTCTGCACAAACCCAGGTGGATGAGGTCAGTTGCTCTTCCCTCATCCTCCACTGCTGTAACCCCATTGTAGGAGGCCAATGAATTTTTCAGGCACGATTTGCTATAGTGAAGCCATTTTGGCTCCAGAGGATGATTCCAGCAGGTATTAAAAATTGCATCTTCCCTTTTCCCTTTGTGAAATATCTAATCAGACACTTAGTATTGCTTCTGGTGACAGGGCAGATGGAGGACAGGAAGTTGTCCATGAGATGACAGATTATCAGCCCAATGCTCTTGTAGAAGTTTGTGTGGAGATGTGACCCAGGTGCATGTGAGAGGTGTTGGGGGCCTCTCTGTGGCCCCCCAGATGTGCCTCACTGACTGTTGCATGCTGAACACCTGGGAGATGTGCAGCAGGTGGAGCTGCCACGTCTCCATTACCACTCAGCTTACACAACTGAGTGATCTTCTGGGCAAAAACAGCTGGAAAGGGAGATCTGATAAACTACAGGGAATTGTTTTTGTTTCACATAAAACTACATGGGCCTGTTCAGTCTTGTTTTTCATTCCTCCCAGCTTCCCTGGAGCAAGGAAACATTCTACATCCTGCTGCCAAATCCAGCTGGCCTACAGCACTGGCAAGATTCAGGCTTTGCCTGGGCCAGCATTTGAAGGCACAGTATTAGATCATGTTAGTGTTGACTGGCTCCTGGCACTGCTCCATGGCCACATGAAAGAGATGGGGGTTAAAGGGAGAAACAAATGGGTTTTGGTCTGTTTAACCCTTTCCCTCAGTGGTTATCTCGCTGTTGCAGCTCCAGGAATGTGTGGTCACAATACCTTTACAGGTGTAGGAAATGAGAGATGGAATGAGTTCACTGTGTGCTTTTTAGCTTCAAGCTCCCTTCATCTGTGCTGTATCCAAACTGCTTTTTCATGGTGTAACACTGTCAGTGGTGGGTTCTGAATAAATCACCTCCTTTCCTGTGCTTCTGAGGGTTTATGGAATGCCCATAGCTGAGCTGATAGGAAGCAATGGTAGCACTTGAAATGAGGGTCTGTGGCAAAATCTGCGGTTGATTCCCACCTTGACCTCAGGTCACCTGTGTCACATGTGATTCCACTGGCAATGGCTTTGAGATTCTCAGCTCTGGAGAGTTAGAAGAGTGTGAAGAGTATGTTCAATATTTAAAATTCTCTGACTCACAGGACAGCCCTGCCATTTCCTGCTCTTGCCTGGCTTGAAGCTGGGAGCATGTTGGCCTCAGGGCTCTGTTCCCTGCAGGAACTGCTCTGGTCCTTGGCTGGCACTGCCCTACTCTGTCAGCATGGAGGCTGCTGCAGAGGTTAGGCATTGGTCAGACCTTCACAGGGAGATTTTAACCCTCTTATCCCAAGGAGAAGGAAATGCAGGGGTGATACACTCCAGTAACAGCACAGGGGACAGGGACTGCTTTTTTGAGGATGTGCGGGGGCACCTAGTATTCCAACACAACTATTACCAGCCCAGTGCTTTTCTGACACCAGCAGAGCTTGGCATCTCAGGGGGTTTAACAGCTGCCATCTTGTGCTTGCCTTTGTTTTCCAGATGATGTGTCTGACTCCGAAGAAAGTATTTCCAGTAACAAATCCTGCAGAAATGAGCGATCCCTTCAGGAGAAGTTGGAGATTGTGACCAATGAAGGGCTGCTGCTTACTGTCAAGGTGTTCCTGGACTGGCTGAGGACAAACACAGACCTCATCATTATGTGTGCTCAGGTGGGGATGGTGTCAGGGCTCTCTACAAGGTTGTGTCTGCTTCCCTGAGCTGGTTGCAGCCATGGCCCCAGTCCTGGGCAGAGGGTGATGTTATGTCCCCCACCAGCTGAATTAAGCTGATTTGGGCCCAAGAAGGACTGTGAGGTTTACTCTTCATAAAGTATTCTGAGGGTTGTGAGATGCTGGAAGGCCCAAGCTGCCTAGTTGTTGTATACATCTGTCATGACATTTTCTATGGCCTTTTGTGTTCTGTTCCTGCAGAGCTCTCAGAGCCTGTGGAACAGGCTGTCTGTGCTCCTGAACCTTCTGCCTTCTGCTGCAGACCTGCAGGAATCAGGTACTGGAGAAAGAAGTGGCAATGTCATGTTTCACCAAGCCTAGTCATCAGTGATTCCCAGGGTGTGTGAGAGGCCAGAGAGAGAGATTTCCTAGTAGCAGTTTTTATAAGCACAATAGGAAGTAAAACATGCATGTGTTGTTGTGTTGTTGTTGGGTTTTTTTTGTTTGTTTGTTTAAACACCATTCCAGTTAAATACTGTCCCATGGTCTTTGGAATCATGTAATCATAGAACATCCTGAGTTGGAAGAGACCCCTCACCTCGCTCCAAGATTGAGTTCATCTCCTGGCCCTGACAGGACAACCCCAAAAATCACACACCAAAATGCTGTATTAATGCATTAATGTGGCTGGCAGCATACTGAAACACTGGCACCAGCATGTTAAAATCCATGTGTGGCCAACAGGAGTGAGATTCGCTGCCAGTAGCAGAAGTAAGGCTGTGATTTTGCCATGGTAGTCCTGGAAGATAGTTTTGGAGCTCCAGCTGCTCATGATGTGCTCTGTGCCTCTTCAGGGCTGAGCCTGAAGTTCCCAATGGTTTATGAGAAGCAGAGTTTAAACAGGGTTGCTCATCAGCTGGAATAGGTGGGAAAGCTGTCCCTCCAAACAGGGGATTTCCCAGAGTCCCCTGGCAGATTGTTTGGGAGAGTTGCTCTCTGTTTTGTGGGTGGTGTTGTGGTTCCTCCTTAAGCAGGTGCTCACAGATCATGTTTCATTAACACCTCTGCCCATGACCATGACAGATGACCGTGTGCCTTAAAGCAGTTCTCCTCTTAGCCCCCTCATCAGTTGTTTTGCTCTCCTTCTTGTCCCTCCTCTCCAGGGCTGGCCCTGTGTGATGAAGTCAAAGACATGCTGAGTGATGCTGAGCTCCCAGACCTGAAGGCCAACCTGCTGCTCCCTGAAGACGTGGCCCTGCGCAATCTACCCCCTCTGAAAAATGCACACAAGAGGTTTAACTTCGAGCAGGATCGGCCCATTTTCTCAGCAGTTGAGGAGGTGAGTTGGGGTAAATCCTGAAAAAAACAGACCTGGATTGTTGTGTTATGTGGTTCCTTTTCCTAGCACTGGAGGCCTGAGCAGAGGTTTATGGAGCAGGTGTGGCAGGGTGCTGCTGATGTTTCTTTCCTAAGATTTTCCTGGCTTGAGGAAGCCCCAGACTGCTGGCACCCCTGAACCTTCTGGCCAGCTGTAGCCTTTCCTGCAGTCTCTGACTTCAGAAGAGATCAGAAACATCCATCAGAACTGGGCATTTAGTATCAGTTCCTGCCTTTTTCAAAAGTGTGAGCTCAGGTGGGCTCTGCCTCAGGCCACGCCGTGGCTGTGGTGGCTGCTGACTGCTCCTGCTTCCTTGCAGTCTGTCGTGCGGATCTGCTGCATTCGGAGCTTCGGCCACTTCATTACCCACTTGCAAGGCAGCATCCTGCAGTTCAACTCAGAGCTTGGGATCTTCATCAGCATAGCACAGTCAGAGCAAGACAACTTGTTGCACCAGGCCCAGGCTCAGTTTCACATGGTGAGTTGGTAGAGGTGAATGAATTCTCTGTACTTGGCAGAGTTTCCTGTAGGTTGCTATTAGATTGTAACTATAATCACAGATCTTTGGGAGGAGATGAAAGTTCTGTTCCTTAAAGCTATTCCAGTGTCCCCTTTTCACTCTGGAAGTGTAAGCTAGTGTCAGCTGGTGTGTTTCCTGCTAACTGAAATGGAAGTTTGGTTTTGCAACTAGGCTGCAGAGGAAGCTCGTCGGAACAGGCTCATGAGAGACATGGCTCAGCTTCGACTGCAGGTAGGAGATGCCAGTTCCAGCCTGAAAACCAGCAGGGTAGTGGCTGGAATGTCAGAACCTGGGAAGGGAAGGGGGAACTCTCTGCTCCTGTCCCACACATAGGCAGTAAGTCCATTCTGCATAGATAAAACTGTGGAGTGTCTCAGGTTGGAAGGGATTCCATAAGGATAATCGAGTCCAAGTCCCTGATCCTCACAGGGCTGCTTTAAACTGAATGCCCACTAGTGTATTTCAGGCACTCCTTGAGCTCTGGCAGGCTTGGTGTGACAGCCACTTTCCTGGGGAGCTTGTTCCCCCTCTGGGGGAAGAATCTTTTCCTAATGTTCAGCCTGAACTTGCCCTGATGCAGCAATGAAGCTAGAAATGAAATGTACCATTTCCTCATGTCCCATTGCTAGTCACTGGGGAGAGGAAGTCAGCACCTCCTGCTTGCTGACCGTGTCGAGGCAGGTGTAGGCTGTGATGGGGCAGTCACCCTCAGCCTTCTCTGCCCCAAGCTGAGCAAACTGAGTGACCTCAGCCACTTGAGGCCTTTCACCATCCTGGTCATCCTACTCTGGACACTCTAATATTTCCATGCCCCTCTTACATCAAGGTTCCCCAAACTGTTCCAGTACTCAAGATGGGGCTGCACTGGGCAGCGCAGAGTGAGATCCTCTTCTCTTGCTGACCCTCTGCTGCATCCAGCCCTCTGTTCTGTATGCTTGGAGGTGGGAAGGGCCTGGTGGAGCTTTGCAGGGCAAGTCTTGTCCTGTTTGATGGTCTGTTTCAGTATAAATGTGAAGCGAGTGTGTTCATGTGTGTTTTCAGCTGGAGGTGTCTCAGCTGGAGGGCAGTCTCCAGCAGCCCAAGGCACAGTCAGCCATGTCTCCTTACCTGGTTCCGGACACCCAGGCCCTCTGCCAGCACCTGGCTCTTGTCAAGCAGCTGGCCACTAGTGGGAGGTTCATAATCATCATCCCTCGAACAGGTATGGGGACTCCACAGCAGGTAACTGGCAGTGGCTGCCTGCCCCTGTCCTTTCTGTGCTGGTAGCAGGCCCCAGGGGCCTGGGTGGTGGCTTTCCCTCCTCCTGCTCTTATCCTTCACTTCATCTGGAACAGTTGCAACACCCTTTAGATGTGTTGCTTTTGGGGCCTGTTCTGTGTGTGGCCCATGCTTGGGATTTTGACAGAGTCTGTCAGAACAGCTGAGAGGAGAGAGGTCCTGTTCCCTCTGTGCCTCTCCTGTGGCAGCTGTGCATTGGACAGTGTTCTGTGGAATGGGGAGTACTTGACACCTCTGGATTAGTTTGCAGAAGTAGAACTGTAAACAAGATGGTTTTGGTTTTTTTGTTTTTTGTTTCTGTTAGTTATCGATGGCCTAGACTTCCTGAAAAAGGAGAACGCCGGTGCTAGGGACAGCATTCGGTATCTGGAGGCAGAATTTAAAAAGGGAAACAGGTGAGAGCAGGGCAGGGGTGGGATTTTCCTTGGTTTTGGGATGGGTGGGCTTTGGGAGGGAGCAGGCTGTGGATCCCTTGGAGCAGAATGAGGAGTGGGCCAAGGAAAAGCCAGACTTCAGGAATGGGAAGGCAGTGGAGGAGCAGATGCAGCAGCTGGTTCTTCAGATGTACTGGTAGTTGCTGCTCAGCTGTGAAATGCAGCTGCTTCTGAGCAATGGTGGAGTTGCATCTCTGTTGCTGTATAAACTGGAGCAGTGACCTTTGCCACTGCACTGAGAGTGCTGGAAGAGCTGAATTGGGCCTGGGTGCTCTGCAGAAACACAGCTGAAAGGACAAACTGCATCTCTGGGGCCAATGTCAGGGCTGGTGGGCTTGAGACATGTGGTGCTGTGAGCACCATGTGGGAATGGCAGCGAGGCAGGGAGGTGATCAAAGGGATTCACAGAGCATTCCTTGCATGGACCTTTGGGTGTTAAATTTGGGTTGGTGGAAGCCCTGCAGCACCCAGAGGAGCTGCTGTGGAGCACTGACTTTAGCCTGTGTGACAGTCTCCTTATGAGCTCAGAGACTGCTTTCTCCTTAGGTACATTCGTTGCCAGAAAGATGTTGGGAAGAGCTTTGAGAGGCATAAATTGAAGAGACAAGATTTAGATGCCTGGTAAGATTTCAGCATCTGAAGGTGTCTGAGCCTGGTTCACAGCAGGCAGGTGGCTTTGGGGAGAGGTGTGAGCACTGGGACCCATTGCAGAGCTCGTTCTGTGTGAGTAATGATGAAATTCCTTGGAGATAAGGATAGCCGCCTGTGCATGTTGCACAAAGCACTCTGTGCTCAGAAAGGTCTCAGAAAAGTCCTTAATGGGAACAGGAAAGCAGCCCTGCTTCCCATTTATTGTCCTGAGCAGATGTGGTCTTCCTGCTGACCTTCCCTTCTGTTTCTCTTTTCTGTCAGGAATCTCTATAAAATACTGGACAGCTGCAAACAGCTGACAGTGTCCCAGGGCAGTGGAGAGGACGACACCACGGGAATGGTCACCATCATCACGGGCTTCCAGCTGGAGGACCCGAGCTCCTTCTCGGTGCCCATGCAGGTCAGTAGCTCTTGGCTGGCTGAGCTGAGCCATTCTGCTTCCTAGCAAGGATATAATGTGATTGATTGGCAAGAGATTTTTTTAATGGTTTTTTTTGCTTTGGCTAATCCCCAAAGTTTGGTTTCCCTAAAGTTACTTTATATGTTGAGATTCCTTATTCCCTCAAGGCTTCCTGATTTTGTGATACAGAGTATTCTGGGACAGGTGAGAGAATTTAATTCCATGTCTGTGCAGGCCTCTGGTACCAGAGCAATGAGAATTGGGAGGATTTAGCCTTCCAGCTGTGCCAGACTGCTGGAGAGTCCCCAGGCTGGGAATAGCAGCTGTCTTGACAGGGCAAGTTAAAAATTAACCACCTGTTTTTCTGTGTTTGCTTGCAGTCTGCCATCCAGGCAGCCGCCAACGCCAGCATAGAGATAAAGAATGTTCTGGAGTTCTACAAGCAGTGGAAAGAGATGGGCTGATGGTCAGAAAGGCATCGGGTTGGTGAACCTTTCTCTCCCCCTCTCGCAACGTGCAGCGTCTGAACGAAGGAAACAACAATCTGGGCGACACTTAAGACATGAAGAAGCAGCAGCAGCAGCAACAGCAACAAAAATACCTACCCAAACGAATTAAAAAAAAAAAAATCCAAAGTGGGCACGCACACTGACACCCTCCACCTGCATCCTGACCAGACGGCTGTACAGCTCTGATGGCGCCAACTGCTCTGAGAGAGGCCCCTCGGAACGGCCGGGGCAGAGCTCTGCCCTTCTCCCAGTGGGCAGAGATGGGCGAGAGACAGGCAGTCCTTCATCCCCCTCCTTCCTCCCAAAGCTTGCTTGGCCAGCAGAAGCAGGCTGGTGGTTCAAAGCATGGACTTCACTTCAGCAAAACCAAACCAGTGCAGCAGAAACGGAACCCTCCGGCTTGGGAAAGAAGATCCAAAGAGTGTTTTGCTCTTGTTTGGCAATCTGGGGACAGGAAAGTGGATAGTATTTCTCCCCCCCGCCCCCCCCCCTTTTGAATTAATTATTTTTCAAGGGTTTTTTCCTTTTAATTTTTAGTTTTTATATATATGAATAATATTAAAAAGAAAAAACAGGAGTTCCTTTGGGGTTTTGGATACTCTTCCAACATCAGAAAGAAAAGGAAACACTCTATTTAAAAGTGGGGGAAAGCTGCTTTTAATATAATTTTTTTTGTCTTAGAACAAGCATATTTATTTCCTTTCCCAGGCCCCCATGGAGCGGGCTCAGTGCAAAGGGATGTTGGCCTGTGAGGAGGGAGCAGCCCCGTGTTGCACTCTGCTCTCCCTGCGAGCTGCACACTTCATGAGCAACACCAGCTCCACCACGCTGCTCCAGGGAGGCCACAGGACTCTGCCTCCATCCCCAGTTTCTCCCACTATGCATTAGACCTTGGAGAAAAGGAGGAATCTGGCAGAACTGCTGAAAGAGAGAGAAGAGCCGGGTGGGATTTGTGCACCATTAAGGCTCAAATGCTTGGCTTGAGCACTGCAACACTGGGATGGAGCAGATGTCTCCAAAGGACCCAAAGCCTCTTTTTCATCTGTTCTTTTTTTCCCTTTTTTTTTCCCCACTAAATCTTTCAATAGGGTGTGGAGGAGGAAGGAGAATCTCAAAGCCATTATCTTCTGCTGGTTCAATGCACCACTGCTGCAATGCTGTGCCAGAGATGGTGACAGAGCTGGAGCGTTTGTGTCCCCCTTTCTCGCGTCCCTCTGGGCTGGCAGAGGCTCTCCAGGAGCGCCGAGCTCACAGACTGCTCCGTGCTTTTGGCATCCCAGACAGGAGGGCTGATGCTACCTGGAAGGATGCTGGAAGAGCTGGTTGCCCAGGAGAGCTGGGAGGGATCCTGCAGCCCTCCATCCTGGCAGCATCTCACGCAACCTGTGTCTGACACGCTGTCACTCGGCCGGTGCTCGGATATGAAGCTGCAGGTTGCTCACAGGGCAGCAGGAGAGGGGCTGGGCAGTCTCTTCATGCTCCCTCTTGTTTCTGTGTGCCCACGGAACAGATGTCTCCATCCACATGAACCAGCAGCAGCTATGCAAGTACAAACCACTGGAGTCTTCTATCTGTCTGTGTTCTCACATGGGCCAGCCAGGAACTGCTACAGCCAGAGAGCATAACATGAGAAGCTGAGTCACATACTCCACTCTGTGCAGGCTCCAAGCATGGTGTGTTGTACTGCAGGGGCAGGATGTTCCTTGTTTTCAGGTAAAAACTAAAAATACCAGCACAAGTACCAGAGGATTCATTTCTATTCCAGTTCCAGCTCCTTTACAGCACAGCAGAGGGAAATGCCAACCTCCATGGTACAGCTGGTCCATCCCTGGAGGCTGACAGGCTGGCTGTGAGGGACAGGTGTTTCCCTGCAGGATCTTCCCTTTTACAGCTTCTCCTGAAACTCACAGTACTTTGCTTGGCTAAGCCAAGAGAAGGTCATATGCAGGACAGCAGGTCAGAGACTCTGGCACACCTTGGGGATTCTTGGAGATCTGAGATGGATTGTGAAGCTCCCAGTCACTCTTCCCTCCAGTGGTTTTATTTGAAGTCATTTGTTTGTGTAGCTCATTATTTCTGTTCAACGGGGTGGAAAAAGAGAAGGGAATCTCCTTGTGGGACTGTTCTTGAGGTGAAGCCCTCCTTGTCTGGTGGGGGGCACGGAGAGTTGATGTGCTCTGCTTTTTCCTGCTGCTGAAGAAACCCCCCCTGATCCTGGCTGCCAAGCTCAGCAGAGGAGTCTGGAGGTCACTGGGGCTGAGCTCACGTGTTTGTCCTGAGAGCTTCAGTGTCACCCTTGTGGCTGCACTTGGGGTTGGTGAAGAGAAGCATTGCTGGGCTGTGGTCAAAGCAGTGAGGAGCTGGGGGCAGTCTTCAGTTTCACCTCAGGTCGAGCATTCCTTGGGTCCTGGCTGGATCTTGAGGGGAGAGAAGAGCAGTACAAGTAAAGCAGCAGCCCAGAGGCAACTCCTGTCTCGCTGGTGGCAAGTGTTTCAGTTTTTGGCAAGTGTTTTCAGTTCTTGCAGCTCCCACAGCTGTGCAGGGTGGCAGCTGGGAGCCAAGTGCTGCACAGCTGGGCAGGCTGAGGAGGAGCTGTGTTCTGAGTCACTGAGACCTTGTGTGGGCACAGGATCCAGTTTAAGAACAAAAGTAAATAAACTCATTTTCTGTAACCAGAGGCAGTGGAGCTGCTGTGAGCCCATGTGGGGTCACATGGCAGCAGGGGCTGCTCACAGCTCTCCCTTAGTCACTGCTCTGGTCCCCTGAAGGGTTGGTTTAATATTCCAAGGTTTTGCATACCTGGAGGGGGGAAAGAAGCCCTCACCATGCAGTGGGGAATCCTGACTGTCCCCATGACACCTTCCACTGTGGGCTGGATGGGGAGGGATTGTGACCTTTAAAAAGGACACCTGAAGGGTCCCTGTGCTACCCTCTTCCTGTCCAGAGCACTGTGCTTGAGGACCTGGTGAATGGTTTTTGGATTTGCATCCCCAGTCAGAGATACCCGGAGCTGAAAACCTGGGAGGCTCCGGAGTGTGGGAGCAGTGTGGCTGCAGAGCAGCCTTGGGGAGATGGCATGTAGTGTCCTCCAGCAAGCCTGGCCTTCTGAGGGGGCTCAACATATCATCCCCTGCACTGGGGTAAAGGAAGGCACTCCTCTGCCCCCATCCCAACAGTCAGGATGAGCTGGAGTTTCCTCCTTGAACAGATCTGCTCTGTCCAAGGACCACTGTGTTTCCCCTGGCACGGTGGTTGCTGATCAAAGTGGGTCTGGGGGTGGAAGCAAAGGGGATGGTCTGTGGAAGGCTCTGTGCAGCCTGTGGCTGCTGTGGTGCTGCAGTGGGGGCTCCCTGAGAGCCCCCCACCCTGTGCATCCTGGTCCAAGCCAGAACTGTGAGCTGCCTCACCAGGAGAGCATCAGGCAGGATGGAGACTGCAGGCTCTGGCCGTGGCTCTTCCTGCAGTGCTGCTCCTGCACCAACTCCAGGCTTGCCCTGGAGCAGCTGTGAGCCAGTCCAGTAGTGCCTGCTGTGCTGGGAAGGAGAGCAAACAGAAAAACCATCTTGTGGGCTGAAAACAAGAGTTTTCATGTGTTCTGGTGTGTTTCTTGGGTTTGGTTTTTCTCTTCATTACCACCCTGTTGAGCGGTTCGGGGTTTTTGGGGTGACCCCATGCTGGGAGGACACAGGTCTGTGGTGGCTGAGGCTGGCTGGGCTGTCCCCAAACCATGGTGGACACAGTCACTGGTGCTTGTTGGGCTTCTGCTCCATGGTTTCATGGGCTGTTCCAAGCAGCTCCTCTGCTCCCATCCTTGCTTGGCTTGAGGCCACCCGCAATGCCTCGGATTTTGTCTGACATCTTCAATTTAGGGCTCTTTTCCTTCTTGGTGTGCAGCAGGGCTGGCCAGGCTGGCCAGGGCAGGGACAAGGCGGGCTGGCACAGGGGCCATGGTGCTGGCCTTGCCACTCAGAGTGAGGGGACTGCAGGTTTGAGGCGAGGGACAATCACCTCTCCTCAGCCCTCGTGTGGCACATGGGCTTGCTGAGCCAGGGAGGATCGAGGGGACATGGGGCCCAGCTGGGTGAGGAGGGGCTGGGGCTCCCAGCATATGTCTGACCATGGTCTGAGCACAGCAACTGGCTTAATAAAATACCAGATGTTTGTATTTTGTGTCCTGTGGTCATTCCCAGCCCATCCCACCTTTCCTGCACAGCCCAGGGGCTGAGTGCATTTTCCATCTGTAAATCCACCCTCATACGCTTTGCTGACCAGGCTTTCCAGTAAAGGACTGCAGGTGGGTCCTTCCTTAGTCCTTCCTTAGCTAGGGAGTAGCATTTCCCTTGCTGCCTCTGTGATTTGGGTTGACTTCATCCTCTTGCTAGGACTCTGCTGCCACAGGAGCAGCCCTGAGCCTGCACGAGGACCTGGCCTAGCTCATCGGGGCCTTTGCAGCTCACTTTTAATGGGAGAAGGGGGGTGGAGAAGTGGGAGACAGGGAAAGTACATTTTCCAAATGTGTGACTTTCCAGTGTCCATTCAAGGCGCTGGGAGAGGGTGGGCTGGGGGCTTCAGGCTGGAGATTGGGCTGTGCAGGGTCCCACCATGCCCTGGTGCCAAGGGAGAGAAAGTAAATGAGTATTCCTGCCCTGAATTCATTGCTGTCAAAGCTCCCTGATCTGCTTCTCCTGGTGGGGAGCACCGAGCTGGGCACTGCCATAATTCTGTCTCCCTCTTGGGTTCTTTGGAGGCTGCCACCGGCAGGAGGATCAGAGAGGGGGGTGTTAAAAGGTGAATCCAGCTTCAGTCCCTGGTAGGGAAACGGGCTGGGGGTGAGACCTGCCCTGTCCCAAGGCCAACTGGCAGAAAGGGACTGTCACTGCTGGCTCCATCCCTTTGAGCAGGGCTGGGAATGCTTTTTCCTGCTTGGAAGGGCCGTGCCAAGAGGCTGCCAGCCCTGTACCAAGCCCTGAGCCTCCATCACTGCTTCATGCAGGATGGTGTTGCTGTGGGGGGTCCCTGGGTGGGGGTTTGTCCCACAGCCCTTGCATGGGAACAGACCGAGGTGAAATTGAAGCAGGAAAAGGCCACAACTCTGATCAGCTCCTGGGCCTGCTCGTTGTGGAGCTGAATCCTCCAGAACCCCCAGGAGCTGCTGTCTCTGAACCTGTTTCTCACTGCCTGTTCCCCTCCTTTCCTGTGTCTCTGCTTCCCACTTCTGGTACAGGCATGTCATTCCCTGCCTTGAACATCTCCCTCCCTGGGTGTGCTGTGCCTCGTGGGTTTTCTTGGAGGGACTGCTCAACACCAGGGTCTGCATCCCAGTGTGGAGACCCCAGACCCTCCCTTTGGCCTCCTGCCAACACCCCTGGGGACAAGTGAGTTCCCCTTGGCTGGGGCCACCAAAGCAGCAGAGCCCTGGTGTGGACCAGCTCCTCAGGCTCTTTGGGACAGGCACATGGGGTTTTTGAGCTGCTCGTGCTGTGCCCAGCACTCAACACGAATCCTCTGGGGATCAATAAATCCCCAAGGATCAGGGTTTTGGAAAGCATCCATCCTGCTCCCAGCTCAGTCCTCCATCCCCTGAGCTCCCTCCAGCTGCAGCCTGGACCTTCTGCTGGCATTTGCCCCCCTGGGCTAAGCCAGAGCCACTGCCAACCCTGCTGCTGCCAGGTCACTTTTGTTTCCCCAGATTTGCTTTCTCCACCTCTTCCCTCCCAGATCTCTGGTGGGACCCTGCAGTGTGACCCGGTGGGTGTTTGAGGCCCTGTGCGTGGCCCTGCCCTTGTCACCTCCCCTGACTCTCCCAGCTTGGTGGCATTTAAAGCCTTTGTCACCTCCCCTGGCTCTCCCAGCTTGGTGGCATTTAAAGCCTGGTGCCCAGAGCTGCCTTCCAGTGGCCCCTCCAGCTGGAGGCTCCCATGTGCCCCCATGCACAGTCAGGGCTCGTGTCTGCACTGGGAATTTGGGGGGATCTCAGCCAAAGCAAGGCTGTGGCAGGGTCGGGGATTTGTACAGCACAAAATTCCATTTGAGGCCCCGTCTGCCCCTCCTGCCAGTGAGGGGGAGCTGCCAGGGAGGGGCCCAGAATGGAGCCAGGGCAAGGGCAGGACCGAGCCCCCCTGCCCCAGGCAGTGGTGAGGAGGGGGCTCTGCAGGGCAGCTGCAGGTGGCCCACGTGGCCACCACACCACCGGGGCTTCTCACCAGCACCACTCTGCCTCCTGCTCAGTGCAGAGCAGCAGGAAGTTTGTCCAGATACTTTTGGATCATTTTGGGTTTGTTTTCCTTCCTCTAAACCACTGGGTGAGTTTTGGGTTGAGTGCGTGTTCACAACACCCCTCGTGCTGCTGAGCTGCTCTCCTTGTTGCCCCAGTTCCCCCAGCTACCCAGTCCAGTGTCCTTCATCAGGCCCTGCAACAACCTGGCTGGGCTGGGGCCCGGGGGAGCTGCAGGGTGTCTCTGAATCTGGGACATCTGTAGGGTCGGGAGCCTCTCTGGGGAGAGGGTGAACACTGGTGTGGGGGATGAGGCAGGATCTCATTCTTTCCTGCAGAACCCTGGGCTGCCAGCCCCCACCCCTCACCCTAATGTGCTCTCCCATTCTGGGGTCCTGATCCTGTCCCGTTAGGGGCTCTCTGGAAGAGCCAAACAGAAAGCAGGCTCTGCTGCACACAACCTGGGCAAAAGCTGAAGCCCTGCTGGGTGTGCCTGTCCTGGCTCCTGCAGCCACAATCCCCATCCCCCCGTGGGTTTGGTCCTGAGGACCCAACCCCTCTCTCAGCCTGGGTGCTGGCCCCCCAAGCTGCTGGTAAAGCTGCAGGAGGTCTTCAGGCTTCACCAGGGGCCTCGGGTACGTCTGGCTGGGCCAGGGGGAGGCTCTGCTCCAGGTTTCTTCTCCCAATTCCCTCATCCAAGGTGGGAAATCACCTGGACTCCCTGTGAAACCTTATTTCAGCTGGGAGATACTCCCAGCCCACCCTGCCTCAGTTTCCCCACCCACCACAATCCCAAAGCAGCTCTTGGGCTGCCCTGCTCCCCCTGGGGTGTCCCCTGAGCAGCCTTGCTGTCCCCACAGATCTTCTGGGAGGAAGGGATCAGGTTGGGGTACTGGGACCCCAAGAGCTCTGCCCTTGACTGTGTCCTCAGCTCCTTTCAGATGGTGAATGTGACAGTCCTGGACACACTTCCTGCTGACCGGGTGGGGATGGGGACAGGGATGGAGATGAGAAAGGGAGTGGGAATGGTGATGGGAACAGGGGCAAGGATGGGAGTGATGAAATGATGGGGTGGGAATGGGGCAGGGACGGTTGTGGAGATGGGGACAGGGATGGGGAGGAGAAGAGGATGGAGATGGGGACAAAGAAAGGCTGGCAATGGGAATAGGGATGGAATTAGGGACAGAGGTGGGGTTAGGGACATGGACAGGGATAGGGATGAGGAGGGAATGGAGATGAGGATGGAGACAAGGATGGGGATAGGGACAGGGACAGAGCTCACCTCAAAACGTGCTGTGCCAGCAGGGATTCATGTGGCATTGCCTGGTGCTCTCATCCTCCCTGGGGATCTGCTGGGCCCACCACTGCTCATCTGCCTGCTGCTTGTCTGCCCCTATCCCTTTGTCCCCAGCTGTGCCCACCTCTTCAGCTCCTGTGCCTGCCCACCACATCTGTATCTGTGCCTGCAGAGCCCTCACTGCTACAGCCTGGGAAGGGCTCGGTGGGGATGAGCTGGCACAGGGGTGGGCTGGCACAGGGAGCTGCAGGCCCCCTGGCACCGTGTGTCTGTCACAGGCTGTGTGTTTGCAATGCCAGACTCCTGGGTCAGCCATGTCTGGCACTGCTGCTTTGTCCCTGTGGCTGTTTTGAACTCATCTGCACTGGCCTCTCTTGCTATTCCCGGTATATTTGGGATAGGGAAATGGGGGGTGGAGGTTTCCTCCTTCTCAGCTTTTTGTTCCTCTTGGTGATTCCCCCTGCTCAGGCCGAAAGCCAGGGGTTTTGTGGGGTCCTTGCTGTGGAAGCTGACAGGGGTCTGTGCTCCCTTCACAACTTCCCCAAGCTGGAGCATCCCCAGCTGAGCAAGGTGCTGCAGACTTTGGTGTGCCCCTTCCTCTACAACAACATCCTGCTCTTCTCCCCAGTGAGTCAGGGTGGGCCAGGGCAAGGGTCAGGTGCCCCCACCAGCCTGGTCCCAGGGGGCTTCCAGAGGGCTCCCTCTGGTTCTCCCCCTCCTCCCCACCCTCCTCTGCTGCTGCTGTGGCTGTGCCTGGAGTGAAGCTGAGCTCAGCCGCTGCCACCTCCTCTTGCACTGCTCACCAGCTTCCTCTTCACACCCCCCTGCCCCGGTGCCTTGTGCTGCTCTGGCTGCACCCATGAGCAGCAGCCCCCAGTGCCCCCCCCGCTGCCATCACACTGTCCCCTGTCCCCAGAGCAGCCCTTGCAGCAGGAGCAGCCGTGGGTGATGGCCTCAGCCTGGCAGGGCACAGCCACCAGCTTTCCCACATCTGTTCTGTGCTGGGCACCCCTTGCAGCTGAAGGACATCTCTGTGATGTCTGCACGTGCCAGGCTTGGCTGTGGGGCCACCTGAGCCCCACAAGATCCCGAGCACCTTTGGCACGGCCGGGCTGGCCCTTGTGGGCAGCACTGCCATCACCAGTGCCTTGACTGTGGCCTTGCCCCAGCCCCTGGTGGCTCTGGCAGCTCCCCAGGCGCTCCTGCTGGGGCTGGACCCGTGACACTGTGAGTGAGGGACTGGGCTGCCGAGCCTGGCAGGACCCAGCATCCTGGCAGCCTTTGGGGTGGGCCCTGCTGTCAGGTGTCCTGCAGTGTCCCTCTCTCGACTCCCTCTGCTCCCAGTCTGTGCCTCAGTTCTCCCAGTGCAAACCAGCAGTGATTCCAGGAATCTGGGGTGCCCACATAGGACCCAGCAGTGTAAGCGTGCATGTGTCAAGGTTAATGAGTAATTAAGGTGGTTTGTGATGAAATTCCTGGGCAGGCCGCAGGGGCCCGGGGTGCATGGAGCAGCCCTGCTGCTCCCCAGTAACCCCACACTCGGGAGAAACAGCTTTAAATTAAACTGGAATAACAACGGGGCAGCTCTGGGCTCCTCACTGCTGGGAGCAGGATCTGGGGCTGGTAGCACCTCTCCTCCTTGGAGCCTGGGGGGGCACAGGGAGGGAAACCAGGATTCCTCAGCTGTGTGGGGTGACATGGAGCACATCCCCTGAAGCCTCCCAGCCACCCACGCCCCAGGCTTGGGAAGGAACTGGCTCTACCATTTGCATTTATTTCTTTCCAGGGCTAACAGAAAGGGTGGGAGGGTGAAGGTGTAGTGGGTGGAGGCTGAGGCGGGTCGAAGGGAGCTCAGCCCCTGCCCCAAGCAGGGCTGGGGCTACACGAGCCCGTAGTAGCGCCGGTAGGCTTCCTGGAAGCCGATCTGGTCGGCCAGCTCGTCACAGTCGGGGTTGAGCTCGCACACCTCGCGCTTGGCCTCCAGCGGGTCCCGCGGGGCTCCGGAGGCGCTGCTGGGGACAAACGGGGCACCCAGGGGGTGTTGGGGGTCCTGGGGAGGGGCCGAGCCAGCGAGCCCCCCCATCTGGGGCCGCGATCCTCACCTGCCATAGCCGTAATTGCGCTTCTGTCTCTGCACCACCTCGGCACTGGCGCGTCTGGAGACAAAGGCTGCAGGGACAGCGTGGGTCAGGGGCCGTGTCCCCTGTCCCCTGTCCCCAGGGCAGTGGGGCCGGGGGTTAGGGGGGCCGTGTCCCCTGTCCCCTCTCCCCAGGGCAGTGGGGCCGGGGGTCAGGGGGGTCCTGTCCCCTGTCCCCAGGGCAGTGGGGCTGGGGGTTAGGGGGGCCGTGTCCCCTGTCCCCTGTCCCCAGGGCAGTGGGGCCGGGGGTCAGGGGGGCCGTGTCCCCNGTGTCCCCAGGGCAGTGGGGCTGGGGGTCAGGAGGTCGTGTCCCCTGTCCCCAAGGGCAGTGGGGCCGGGCAGCCGTGGTCACTCACCTTCGGAGCTGGGCGAGTCGTTGGTGCTGGCAGAGCCATCGGCAGCTGCGAGTGACAGGCAGGGGTGGGTGGGCTCAGAATGGCCCCGGGTGGGCTCTGCTCTCACCCCACTCCTTCTGGAGCTCCCATCCCTCACTGAGACCCCCCAGTCTGCTGAAGGATGTGCCAGTCCCTATCTCCCCTTGGCAGCCCCGTGCTCCCCACCCCAAAGCTCAGCAGTTTTCCCAGTCCCTTTGCTCCCTCCAGGACCCTTCCCAGGGCACAGAATCACCCCCAGTGTCCCCACCAGCCCTGGACTCCCCCGTACCTCTGCGGCAGAGGCCAAGGGTGAGCAGGGCCAAGAGGGTCAGCAGGACCAGGGACCTCATGGTGCCTCCCTGTGCTGGGCTGAGTGCAGCCCTGGCTCCCTGGGTCTTTATAGGGTCCTGTGGCCTTGGCAAGGGGGGGCCTGGCCCCAGCAGGGTTATTTCCAGCACATCCGTCATGGCCGGAGCTGCTGGCAGAGGTGGCAATTGTGGTTTGGGATGAACTTGGTCCCCCTGTGCCCAGCCAGAGCCCACAAAGGGAGGGAGAAGTGGCCCCAGGCCAGGGGGGATTTGCTGGTGGGCCCAGCCCTGCCAGCCTGGCAGCGCCCAGTCCCCACTGGAAGCGGTGATGGGGCACTGGGGGCTCCTTGCTGCACTCCCCAGTCACCCACTGCTGTCCCAGCTCCCACTGCTGCACCCCAGAATCATCTTCTGCGACACAGGGAGACTTTCCTGCCAAAACCTTGGGGTTTTCCTCCATGTGCACTTCTGGGGGAGCAGTACCTGCTTTTTCCGGGCACCGTCACCCTGTGTCCCTGGGGGAGGGTGAGCAGGTGCCTGTGCCGTGGTCCCTGCACAGCTCCTCCCTGCCACATGCCATGGGCAGATGCTGCGTGGCCAGGGCAGCCTGAGCCCCTGAAGAACATTCCTCTTTCACATCCTGACCACTTTTTGATCCTGTAAATCCCAGCCATGTCTTGGGAAGCGGAACTGGAGGCTTTGGGGCAGAGGGCAGACAGAACTGCTGAAGCAGAGCCTTTGTCAGACAAACCCATAAAGTACAGAGTACGTGGGCCAAGAGCACAGCGGGAGCCAAGCTGGGAACAACAGCCCCAGTTTATTGAGATTCCAGCACAGTCAGGAGAGGCAGAGGGGAAACTGCTGCAGCCACTCTGCAGCTCTAATTGCTCACAGAGAATGGGGTGTGGTGGAGCAGCCACTGCCCCATCCCAGCTGGGCACAGGGCAGGGCCCCTCCTTGGGGCAGAGACCACGGAGCCTGTGCCCTCAGTGGCTGCTGGACTCAGAACCTCCCTCAGTCCTCAGCAGGTGCAGGGGGACTCTCCTCACTCCCTGGCCAGCCCCAAGGACAGCCTGTCCATGCTGGAGGCACACCTCACTGGTGGGGCTCTGCCAGGGAGATCCTGGGAGCCTTGGCTTCCCCAGCCCGCAAACGGAAGAGGCAGAACAGACAACTCTGGGTGGGGAAAACCAGTCTGGCTCTAGAAGGTTCCACAGGAAAACATTAAAACCCTGTGCTACAAACCCACAAAGTGGAGGCAGGGCTGCTCCAACCTCTGCACAGATCCCTGGATACCTCGGGCTGCTGGGAGGGGACCAGGGCTAGAAAATAACTTGGAGAACAGAATGAATGGTAATGAGGAAATCAGGGCAGCAGCTGCTGCCACATCTGCAACAGGCAGTGGTCAGAACACATGAATGAACCTGCAAGCACAGGCAGGAGCCTTGGCTGTGACCCACTCGTGCTCCTGCTCATGGGCTCCTCAGGCCTGGGCACAGCCTGGCCTGGGGCTTAAGGCACTGAATTTTGTCTAATGCACAGCTAAAACAGCTACAAACCCCCAAATGTGGCTTTGGAAACTGGAATCAGGCCTGTCACAGCACTGAGTGGAGCAGATGAGAGCACAGACACACTTTGTGACACTCCTCTCTGTCTAGCTGAGTAGGAAACAGGGAATTGCCATCCATTTGCAAAGATCCCAATTTTTTTGTTTCTGCACCAAATCTGATCAAACTGTGCCAGTCCAGCAGCTGTTTCAGTCCTCTGCAGTCTCCAGTGGCCTGATGGGGTGATTCTCAGTTTGGGTTCTGCACACACCTTGTCCCATCAGTGCTTTGGGACGATGAACTGTCTCAGCAGAGCCTGTGGGACATCCTGTGGCCTCACTGGGGCTCCTGAAATGTCATGATGAGTTCTCGTTGCTCCTTACTGATTGCCTGGAAGGAACACAACCCACAGACCTCAGCATGGTGCTTCTGCCACCCTGCCACACTCAGGGTGGAATGTGTGGCACACACTGCTGTCCCCTGCACGTGCAGAACACAACCCCCTCCCCTCCCCTGGGAGCACTCCACATCCCACCCACTGCACAGGGAAAAGCACCTGAGACCTCCAGAGACAATGCCCACACCTAAAGTTTCAGCAGGACTTGGCTGCTGGGGAGGTGCTGGAGAAGTGGAGGGTTTGAAAATCACTCGAGGCCCCACTGAGCCTTGCTGCAGCGGGTGCTGCGAGAAGGAAGTTGGGTTGGGTTGGTTTTGTTTGGGTTGGGTTGGGTTGGTCTGGTCTGGTTTGGTCTTGTCTGGTTTGGGTTGGTTTGGTCTGGTTTGGGTTCGGTTGGTCTGGTCTGGTTTGGGTTGGTTTGGTCTTGACTGGTTTGGTTTGGGTTGGTCTGGTTTGGTTTGGGTTGGGTTTCTAGTCTGGTCTGGTCTGGTTTGGTTTGGTCTGGTTTGGTTTGGTTTGGTCTGGTTTGGGTTGGGTTGTTCTAGTCTGGTTTGGGTTGGTCTGGTTTGGGTTGGTCTGGTTTGGGTTGGTCTGGTCTGGTCTGGGTTGGTCTGGTTTGGGTTGGGTTGGTCTGGTTTGGGTTGGTCTGGTCTGGTTTGAGTTGGTCTGGTTTGGGTTGTTCTAGTCTGGGTTGGGTTGGTCTGGTTTGGTTTGGGTTGGTCTGGTTTGGTTTGGGTTGGGTTGTTCTAGTCTGGGTTGGGTTGGTCTGGTTTGGTTTGGGGTGGTCTGGGTTGGTTTGGGTTGGGTTGTTCTAGTCTGGTTTGGGTTGGTCTGGTTTGGGTTGTTCTGGTCTGGTTTGGGTTGGTCTGGTCTGGTCTGGTCTGGTTTGGTTTGGGTTGGGTTGGACTGGCCTGGTTTGGTCTGGTCTGGTGTGTTTTTACCTGCCAGGCCTGCTGGCGAGCCTGGATCAGCTGCTGCAGCTCTGCAATGCTGTGTCTCCCCGCGAGCACGGCCTCAGCCAGGCTGCTGCTGCGGCCCTGCCTCTGGCGCAGCGCCCTGCGCAGGTGGGCGCGCTGCTGCAGCACGGAGGGCACCAGGGCGCCGCGCACGTCCTGCGCCGGGATCCCGCTGGGCCGCCTGCAACGGCAGCGCCTCAGCACCCTGCCCGGGGCACCCTTAACGTCACAGGGGCTTGGGACAGCTGCAAAGGGCAGGCCTCAGAGACAGCACAACTGGGACTGGAGCCAAGCAACAGCCGTAAGATTGGTCAGCAGAAAAGTTATGGGAGAAGTAGAAAAGGAAGGACAAATAGAACAATGTCTGTGTATTAATGCTTGGATAGAATAACTCCCTAAGCTGCAGAAAAGTATCTAGAGAGATGTTAGGAAGTTCTAAGCTTAATAATGGAGCTCTGTGCATTGTGTTTTAAGGCTTACAAGCAGGTGTTGTATTTGAAATAAACAAGCATTTTTTTAACCAAAGGCACGTGTGCTTATAGTGGTTGGATAGAAGTGCTGTCAATATGCCTTTGCTTTGTGTGATTGGTCAAAAAAACTTTTAAAGTGACTTGTAACATTGAGTGCTGCTGGGGATGTGAGCTGCTGGCATTTCCCACTGTCATACCCATGTAATGAGAGTGATGCTGGAAAAAACAGCTCAAGATGTGTTCCCCAGCAGTCCCGTCCCGTTTGTGATCTGTACACAGTGCCCTGGCCAGTGATACTGCCCAACATTGGTCCCACACAGCTGCTGAAGTGCTGCCAGCTGGGATCAGCCCTGGGGCTCCCCCAGTTTCCTCTGGCACAGGGAACTGAGCACAGCCAGAGCAGGGACCCCAGAGCAGAGCCCCTGGGAGCTCTTCCCCAAGGCTGGCCCTGAGTGGGTGCTTGGAACAGGCAGGATGTCATCACCCCCTCAGCACAGGAACACAAAATCTTATTTCTGGTCACAATTCCCAGTCTGTCTCCCAGTGTCTGCTGAGGCCCCGAGCCAGGGACACAAAGAGCACGCAGGGGGACTCTGCTGTTGGACAGGAGCTGTGCCCAAACGTCCCATCAGCCCTCTGGATTGTCCCCCCAGCTCAGTGGCACTGACCTCCCTGCACTAAGGAAGTGAATGGAAATGGATCCTGGGCCCAGAGAAGCACAGATTAAACTGATTTTTGTGTGTTTTAGGCCCAGTGACATTGCTGTAAAGATACAGCAGCTTTCAGACCCTCCCTTGCAGCATGAGGCCAAGAGGACACCCAAAGGCAGCCCAGGAACTGCCTGCTGCCTTTGCAGGAACACGATCCCCAGCCCTGGCCATCCATACCACGCTGGCTCTTCCCGGTCCTTTGCCTCCTCCACGATCTTATCCAGTGAACTGAAGAGTTCCTCCAGATTCCCTTCATTTTTCACCTCCTGGATCTCCTCCTGTGAAGGAAGGACACGAGGTGAACAAACACAGGCACCACTCTGCTTGTGAGCCTTCGCTGGTCAGGGAATCAGGGAATTGTTTGGGTTCAAAGGGACCTTAAAGCACATCTCGTTCCACCCTCCACTGTCCCAGGTTGCTCCAAGCCCCATCAAACCTGGCCTTAAATTCTTTCAGGGATCCAGGGGCAGCCACAGCTTCTCTGGGCACCTGTGCCAGGGCCTCAGCACCCTGACAGGGCAGAATTCCTTCCCAATATCCCATCCAACCCTGCCCTCTGGCAGGGGGAAGCCATTCCCCTTGTCCTGTCATTCCATCCCTTATCCAAATTCCTTCCAGCTTTGTCCTGGATGAAGAGCCTGGAATCCTGGATGATGAGCACCCTGGGAATCACCATCCCAGGGGGATTTAAGAGATGTGTGGATGTGGCACTTAGGGACATGGTTTAGTGGTGGCCTTGGCTGTGCTGGGGAAATGCTTGGACTCCACAGTTCCAGTGGTTTCCAACCTGAATGATCCTACAGCTTTCTCTGGGGAAGACAGAACTCTGGAGAGCAGCCTCAGCTTTCTGCTTTGCATGTAGGAAATGTATTTGCCCCCTTTTGGACACTCCAAACCCCTCTGCACGCCCCCAGGCACCCGGGCCGCTCCCCTGCTCACCTTTATGGACACCTGCAGCTGGGAGATGAACTGATCGTAGATACTCCTGGTCAGCTGCGGCTGCAGCTTGTAGAAGCAGCGGTAGCAGTTGACAAACCTCCGGTAGCTGCAAGGAGGGCAGGATCAGGACCGGGTCACGGTGGGGCTGGGTCAGGGCCAGGCCCAGAGCCGGCTGCAGGGCTGCTCCCGGGGATCAGGGTGGGCTCAGTGTCACGGCAGGGGAGGGACCGGGGTGACGGTGGGGCTGGGTCAGGGCCAGGCCCAGAGCCGGCTGCAGGGCTGCTCACGGGGGTCCGGTGGGCCCAGGGTCACGGCACGGTTGGGACCGGGCTCAGGGGTCCCTCCCCACCCCGCGCGACCGCGCTCCCGCCTCACCTCCCGGCGGCCACCAGCTTCTCCAGGAACGTGTCCACCACGGCGCTGAACACCTGGGCGCGCCCCGGGGTCG
>VYZP01000039.1:0-39195 GCA_013400635.1 Hypocryptadius cinnamomeus
TTTTTTTTTTAATAAAAAAGGGAAAACCAACCAACATCCTGAAGCCATCTGCGCTGCCTCTGACCCGCCCCTTAGCTGTGTGTAGGTAAATTATATGGAGACATAGCTGTATATACCATGAGCAGTGCATGTGACGCAGCCACGTAGCAGTAGCAGCATGGCCCCAGCCCGGCGGCGCTGCCACAGCCCCGGCGCTGCCGTCCCCATCTCCGGCCTCTTGCCAGGGAGGAGGCGGCCACTACCAAAACCCATCGCTCGAGAGCTCTCCACCGCCCTGATTCTTTTCCCCCCAATTAAAATGAAAATCCCCAATTAAATCATATAAAAGAAGAAAATAATGCCAAGAAGCAAAGCATGCCAAGCCCGACCCGCCAGCGGAGAGTGAGCTATCACCGACGCGGCCGTGGCGTCCATGTGTGTCGTGTTCCTGTATCTTGTCGCGTTTGTCCCATGGCCGGGTAGCAGCTACATCGTGGCTTCGGTGTCCTGTGTTGCGTTGGTGCATTTCACTGTCAGAGCAACTTTAGAAGCCATATTAGAGCACGGTGCACCGGGACCCCACGGGGACAGGCCCACGGTAAGCCGTGACCCCCTTCCCCCCATGTGTCCATGTCCCCCCGGTTTCGTGGGGCTCAGGCTGCCAGGAGTCTCAGCGGCCACCGCCCCACTGGCCTTGGGTGCCGCTGTCATGCCGGGCAAGGGGATGGGACAACGCTTGGCACAGATGTTAGGGTCGACCTGCTGGTGGTGAAAAGGCTTTTTGGAAAAATTTGGGTTATTTCTGCCATGTCCAGTTGGTGGTTTCTGTTTTGGGGACGAGAGCTGGCACTTCCCTCTCCTGGCGGCACCGCGGAGCAAACCCAGCTGTGCCATGGAGATGCTGCCGAGGTTAAAAAAGGAAGTGAATCCACGAGCCTTGGCAACAGGCTCGGGCTCCTTTCCTTTTTTCTCCTGATCTGGGAGGGAGAAGCCAGCTCCTTTGGGAGTTGCAGGCTCGGCCACTCTTGGACCCGCAGTGCCAGCCCCGCTCGGACCGTCCCACCCCGCAGCGCTCGGCCCCGGCGGAAGCTGCTTTTAATGCCCCTTCCCCTCGTGTGGACTCTGTCGTTCCGTCTCTGATCGTTTGATGGTTATTTTGTAATGATTTACGTCTCCTTATTAAAGAAACGAGCTGAAAGGAGGTGGTTCCCTTCTGGTCTTGCTGCTGGGGCTCATGGGGCATCCATGGTGAGGGGCAAGAGCCAGGGCAGTGAGCCCAGGGATGATGGAGGGATGGAGGTGTGGGTGGAACCCCACAAGGGCCCAGGTCCCCCAAAACACGGAATCATGAAATCACTTAGGTTGGAAAGGCCCTCTAAGATCGTGGAGTTCAACTGCTAACCCAGCACTGCCATGTTTACCACTGAACCATGTCCCAGGTGTCACATTCACACACCACTTGAACACTTCCAGGCATGGCAACTTCGCTGCTGCCCTGGGCAGCTGTGCCAGGGCCTGACAACCTTTTCAGGGAAGAACTTCTCCCCAGTCTCCAACCTAAACCTCCCCTGGCACAACTTGTGGCCATTTAGTCTTGTCCTGTCCCTGTTTCCAGGGAGCAGAGCCTGACATCACCCAGCTGTCCCCTCCTGTCAGGGAGTTGTGCAGAGCCAGGTCTCCCCTGAGCCTCTTTTTCTCCAGGCTGAGGCCCCCAGCTCCCTCTGACTTGTGCTCTTGAACCCCAGATGAGCAAGGCTGGACCAGACCTGGGGCACAGGTGGGAAATACCAAAGGTCCCCACAGAATTCTTCACCCCCAGCACACTGAGTCTGGTCCACAGTCACATCCTGCTCCACCAACCCTAAGGGAAGAACTCAACCTGCACCAACCACCTCCGAAGACTGCAACCTGTGGAGGTTCCAGCAGCCTCACCCGACACAAAGGTTCCCAGATGTATCACCACCTTCTGCCTGTGCCACACTTTGTGCTGACCAAACTTCTGAGCAGAGCAAAAACAGGGCTTGCCATCAGAGTGGGAAATGGGCCTGATCCCCAGTGTGATGTCATGGAGGAGATGGGACCCTCTCCTGTTTTATCTTCCCACTGGTAGGTGCTTTTCAGGGATGTCCATCTCAGTTCCTTCATTTCAGCTTCCCCTGAAAAGGTACCTATATTGTAGCTGCAAAACTTTTGTGCTTTTATGGATGATGGAAATTATTATACCATGAGAATTTTGGGAGAAATAGAATTTTAGCACAAATAACCTGTAATTCCAGAAAGATGGAAGCAAAGTCAAAGCTTCTATTTTATCAACTCTTACTTTATTCATTTATAAATACTGTTGTGTTTACAAGCATCATAGCTGTGAATATTATTCCCAAACTTTCAAACACATAATACTTATAATACTATATAACAACAACCAGTAAAACAAATCATTCATCTCAGGGTTTGAAAGGCCACTCAAAAGTTGCATAAAAATACATTCTCTCCCCATCTCATCAGCCAGTCCTGCTTCTCCAAGGAGTTTATTTACAAAGAGCCATCACCAAACTTGCAGCCACAACAGGTGGGTTCACCCCAAGCAATAAAAATTAACTCACCCCAAGCAATTGCTTAGAAAAAAAAGCTCATGTTCCCCAGGGGAGACCACGTCTGGCAAATGCTCTGGTTCCAAGAGGGATCAATTTTAAAAACCTATTTGCTCTGCATCTTGTGCCAAGCACAGGGTTCGAGGTGTCCTGTTTGTCACCTCCTCAGTGCACTGGTTATGTCAGGCATGAAGTGAGACAAAAAAAATCCATTCTCAAGAATTTGATTTGCAGTTGTGCCATCACCACGAGATGCTCACAGCTTTGGCTGATCAGGGACACTGAGCTGTGGGGGCCCAGGGCTCAGAGAATCCAGTGCTAAGCAGACACTTCAGCTAAAGTGGTTTGGCTTTGCAAGGTGCCACTCAGAACAAGCCTCCCACAGCATTTCCACTCTGCTCTTTGGGAAAAAGCACAGTGTGTGTCCTGGTAAGAAGGGGCAAAACATCAGTGCAGGATGGATTTGTCAGATTGGGTTGAACCCTCTCCCTAAAACAGACACCAGGCTTCTTCCTGCTGCCAGGAACCTGCCTGTGAGGACAGGATCTTGATTCTGAACTCTCCTCCTCATCCTGCTGGGATGTGTGGCCTGAGGCGCTGGCCCAGCTGGGGAGTGTCCCCTCCTCCACACGGCACAGAAGGGACAGGGCTCCTGATCCCCGATCTCCTGACCAGAGCTGAGCCCAAGGCTGAAGCGAGGAGCGGTCACCAAGAGAGAAAACATCAAGAACGGCAGAAGTACTCACAGAAAGAGTGCACCAAGAGGGAGCGGCGTGCAGGGGAAGCATTGACTGGATCTCAAGACTTAAAGCTGTTAAATAGAGCAGGGTTAAAATCAAGGAATATAAAAAGGATGCCTGGCTTAGGCAGTGCTCTGCAGAAACCCTGACGCCTTTACCAGCTTTGGTCTCTTCCTCCCAAAGCTCAGCAGCAGAGGCAGGGCCTCAGTACCAGGAGAAACGGTGCCTCAGCTGCACAAATGGCTCCACCAGCTGAAGAGCAACTTGTGGTCAGAGCTGCCTGGGGAGACCTGGCAGCTCCAGGAAGAGCAAGAGAGGTGGAAACGGGCAGGACAGGGAGGGGAAGGGGGCAAAATGGAGAACTGGGGGGCGGGGGAAGAGAGAAAACCCCAGAGAGAGGAAAACAGATGCTTTCTGAGGCAATAACCAGCAAAAGGTTCGAAAAAGCCCAGGACTGCCTGATAGAGACAAGTTTTACCCTGCTGAGCAAGCTCAAGTATTCTGCTCATGTTCAAGTATCTCATCTTTCTGGTAGTGGAGAGTTCCCCCAGCCAGAGCCAGCAGAGCTGCTCAGGAACATGGCAGAGCTGCTCCATGGCCACCTCCAGGTTCAGTGACCAAGAACTGCTGCCCTTGGCCAGAGAGAGTGGGAGTTGAAAGACAAAGGGGATGAAAGGACCAATATGGAAGGATGTAGATGGGAGAATGTTTTGGATACAGCAGGATGTCTCTGAGAGGGAAGGTACTTTTTGAGAGGAGTCTGTTAACAGGAAGCTGAACAGAACTGATGATGTCCCACAGCATGGAGAGAGGAGGCAATGTCTAAATGCCCATGGGAGAGAATTCTAAACTGTTTAGAGTGCATGTAACATTAAAGAGGAGTATTTCTGGGGGTTTCCTTCAAGGTCAAAGCTTATCACAAGTTTCTGACAGGTCAGAAGACTTTCATCATGGTGATTCAGTTACCAGCAGCTCCTTGTCCCTCTGGCACTGACACACCCTGACCTCTCCAAGGGGTGTGGGACAGGATGCTGGCATTCTCTGTCTACAAATCCTGCTGCAAATCTAAGGGAGGGTACCTGAAATACCAACCAAGCTCTGCTATGGGGCTGCCTTCAGGGAGGCAGCGGGAGAATGTCCCAGATGGCTTTTGGGAAGGGGAGGCTGGTTTCTGGCATGGGCACAGCTCCCTACAAGGTGATTGATGCTCACACATAGGTGAGAGCAGCAGAGGGTCTGTAGGGGTTCAAGTTTGTCCTTCAGAAAGCTCAGCAAGCGCCTGGGATATATCCTGTCCCAAGGAAGAAGTGTCCAGGTGGCAACTGTATGCTACCAACCACAGAGACAGGAGCCCTGGAAGGACACAAGTGACACAGGATCACCCAGGCTGTGGGAGAAAGGGAGGGTGAGGGATAAGCTGACACTGAGTGTCAGCACTGATGTTACTGTACAGGTTCAAAATCTTATCTAAAATAGAAGACTCAGTCTACTGGGGCAAGAGGAGAAGGTGTCTGTGCAAAACAGCCCATCAGCCTGTGACAAACATGAGCTCTGGTGGCTTTCACAGCATCACATTCAACCAGAGTCCCACATCTCAGTGGGCTGATGTGCGTCCTCAGAGTCCCAGCCCATGTTCACATTTCCCAACTGTAAAGGGCTTGGATATGCTGGGTTAGTTTTTCAGATCTCACTTTTTACAGTAGGAGCTTCCCACTCCAGGTCAGAGTCCAAAACCAAATACTGAGCTTTTGGAAGAAGTTTTGGCAGCTCAAACCCAGTCCTCACATTTCTCCCTTGAATAAAATGTCCGAGATACCACAACATGCATAAATTAAAAAAAATAAAATGGTAGGGGGTGTGTTGGGTGGGGAAATAGGGGTAGAAAGGGAATGTACAGCAAAGGGCAGGGCAAGGCAGGTGTGACATTGATCCCACGGCTGAAACACTTGCTGTACGTGACGGGAAGGAAGGGGGTAGGGCTCGGTGGTGGGGTTGGCAGCTGGTGTAGGACACCCCTCCTTGTCCTCCCTTTGCTCTGGATTCCTATTTGGAGAGTTTGCTGATGACACGAATGAGGGCTCCGTTCTCATCCTTCAGCCTTTGGTTGTCCGACTTCAGCTCTGTCAAAATCTGTGGAGAGACAAAGACCAGGTGGGATCAGAGGGGCTCAGGGGGCCAGAGGGGACACTGCATCCCCTCCACCAGCACACTTCCATGGCTCTGCAGCATCTCCAGAGCTTTTACAAGCTGGCTGCCAGGCATGAGGGGTGAGAGGGGCCTCGAGCACAGCACTGACCAGGGAGCCCTGAGCCAGGGAGCCCCTGGTGCGAAGCAAGGCCACAGCCCCAGCACAGGTCAGGACCAGACCAGCAGGGCAGGAACCATTTCTGAGCTGTTTCATCCCAAACCTGTGCCCAGAGGCTAAATACAGCTCAGCAGACAAGTAAAGCTGATTTTCCTGATATGCTTTTTCCATTTTGCCAGGACTAGAAGGGAAACCAAAGGTCTGGAATCTCCATTTAGGACTGGACCTTGCAAAATCTCTTTAGAATACCCACAAATCTCCTTGGGACCCTACACATGTGTAATACAGTTCCAAGTGCCGAGGCCAGAGGACTGGTAGAACACACTGACACTGGAGGTACCTCCTAGGTGCTCAATTGAGGTTGCAACACACAAAAGCCTTTGGAAACAGAGAAGAAATAGCTTCAACAAGACCCTTTCAGCATTTCCCACTGGCATAAACCCTGCCGGCTTCTTGTGTGCAGTCAGTGACCTTCCCTGGACTGTTCCCAACCACTGGGCACCAGAGGGAGACCCTGCTCTGTCTGGGATGTGACACACAAGGGGTCACTCCCAGCACAGGTGCCAGCAGATCAAGGGTGACCAGCCCCAAGCCTGCAGGAGCACTCAGGGCAGAGTGGGATCATACACATGGCACTGTATGAGCTCAGCCATGACTTCTGTCTCCCAAGGTGCATCTTGGAGGAATTCTCTCAAATTAAAAATCTGCACTAAATCTTCTCCTTCCTCCTAACATGGTGTTTCAGCTTTGACCACAATGTTCTGCGCCCCCCTCCACCTGCAGTCCCTCCATGATCACCAGCTCTAAGTGTGGGCAGCTCCTGGGGCAGTTCCAGCTCCCACCAGAGCAATTCCCTTCTTCCACGGCTGAGCCAAGCCATGGTGAGCCCCAACACACCCAACTCCACCCTGTGGGCACTGCTGGTGGATGTTTCAGGTGGGAGGTTTTCTAGAGAGGGAGGAGGGGCTGGTGCTGCATCCTGGGATATTGTGGGAAGGGTAAATCCATGTGCTGGGCTGGCCAGAGCTCCAGCCAGCGATGCTGAGTGTGCCTCCCTGGACCCAGTGCTGGTGTGACAGGTGCATCACCGTGGCTGGGCTGTCACAACAGCACTGATGGCTCCTTGTGCCATCTCTCATGGCCAAAGAGGAGGCATTGCCATCACCATCACCAAAGTGATCAGGAGCTCACAGACACAGCAGAGCTCTTGATATCTCTGCATTCCTCTGTTTCCTCCTGAGCTTCACCTCCCACTCACACTGGTGCCTTCCCATGCCCTGCAAGAGCCCCACCACCCACTGGGCAGTCCTGTCAGGCCCCTGTCACTGCCTGGGGTGGCTCTGCAGTGCCCATTGCTGTGATAATGAGCATGTGAAGTCCTGACACTCATTCTGGTGGAAAGAATCTGTCACAGCTCCCAGAAACAATGCAAGAGAGAAGCACTCCAGTCCCAGGGCTCAGCTGGAGCCTGGCAGGGCTGTGCCTCCCGGGGGCCTTCGTGCGACCTTGTCACTCATTTGAAAATGAAGGAGTGTAAGTACATGTGCAATAAGTGCCTCTGGACACATTTCCTGGTCATAACCCAGCTCCACCAGTGCCCAGTGAGGCTTCCTGAAAGCTGCATATCAGCCTCAGACAATACAAGGCCAGGGCGTTCCTCCCTTTGAAGCAGAGTAGTCTCAAGTCAGGTGAAATGAACCCCATGGGAACAGGCTGGAAGGGCTGGAAGGTTCTAGCAGCTTGATAGAAGTCTCACAGGAATGGTGAGCAGGGATGTGGCCCAGCCCCAGGGAATGGCAGGGCTGGCCATGATGCAGAGTTGGTGTCACCTCAGTTTGGGCTGGAGGCTGCTCTGAGCAGCAGGGCTGTGTCACCTGGGGCACTGGAGAACACAGCTCCTCAGAAACCATGTGCATTCAGAAAAATGAGATTCACTGAACAGCACTGCTGCCAGAGCGTGGTACATCTGACAGAGCTTAAACCAGTGACACCACTGCACAGCTGTGATGTCCACAGACACCACTGAGGCAGAGTTTACACATACCAGCAACATCCTATGTTAGACCTACTAAAGAGCTGAA
The DNA here is from genome assembly GCA_013400635.1 of Hypocryptadius cinnamomeus. Taxonomy (NCBI): domain Eukaryota; kingdom Metazoa; phylum Chordata; class Aves; order Passeriformes; family Zosteropidae; genus Hypocryptadius; species Hypocryptadius cinnamomeus. Next base: position 7,697 of record VYZP01000039.1, read on the forward strand.
AATAAATCAGCAGAGCTCACAGACCATGGCTCTCCCCCAGCTTGGGCACTGGCAGGGAACTGCAAACCTTTAAGTGAGGAGGGAAGTATGAGCCTCAGCCAGAGCAGAGGGGGATGGAAGGACAGAGGTAACATGGGCACGTCCTGGGAGGAGGAGAGGTGACTTGCAGGTTGTGAAACATCAGTTCTTTGTCTGGAAAGAGTTTTGCCCAATTTTCCCCCTCAGATCTCAAAGCATGTGGGGAAGGAGAATGACTTAAACTCACGGTTTATGAGAACAAATGAGGCAGGGTCAGGTTGGAGGAGTTCCACAGATTAAAACCAGAAAGGCTGTGAGATCATTTCACCTGACCATCTGCACAATCCAGGGCACACAATGTAACACCCGACTCTCCTGGCCCTTGTGACACACATGTGGGCTTGAGCTGAGACTCCTGGAAAGGGGAAGCCACAATTCCCCTGATTAGTTTGTTTCTGTGGTTAATCAGCCTTGGTATAATTTGTGTGCTAAGAATAGGTTTTTTTATTCTGCGGTGCCACTTCCAGCCCACAAGAGCACACGACTTCTTGTGTCTCAAGGGATATGAATATCCCTACTAACCTGCAAAGGACAGGTAGGGCCCCAAGAAAGGAGCATTTACAGCTTTATTTTAGCATTGAACCAATGAAGTAGCAGGAAAAGACGTAATTTAACTGTGTGATGTGTGAAGGCAAAGCTCAGGGAAGACTCATCCTTGGGTTTCCACCATTAATTGTCCTGGATTTAAAACAGAAGATGAAAACACAGAGCGCTCCTGGTCTGGCTCCTGCTGCATCCCCCACCCTGTGCCAGTCCACAGGAGGCAGGGGGATGCTGTGGACTCGTACTCAAAAATTTCAGTTTAAAATAAGGAAAGGAGCTTGTCCTTTTCGTTCAAGTGACCAAGAAAACCTGATGAGGACAGTTCACTCTGTAGTTTTTCTAAAAATACACTTTCTGTCTAAAATGTTCACTTTTCACAACATCCCTGAAAATTTCCTGACTTTGGATAATCTGATTTGCTGAGTGCCAGCTTCTCCCTGAGCTAAGTCCAATGAAAAAAGAATTATATTATAAGCAGACATGTAGCATAAACCACCTATTTTCAGGTGTCCAAGGCCAGGTTGGATGGGGCTTGGAGCAACCTGGTCTAGTGGAAGGTGTCCCTGCCTGTGGTAGGGGGTGGAATGAGATGAACTTTAACACCCCTTCCAACACAAACCATTCTGTGGGCCTGTTTCAAGGCAAAGTACCAGGCAAGGAGCTGCTGGCACTGCCAAGCCACCCCAAAGCCATTCCCCAATGCTAAGCTGGCAAGGGCAGCAGCATCTGCCAAGCAGAGCAAGAGCCAGGGGTGAGCAGAGCTCCAGCAAAGCCCTGCTGTGGCAGCAGCACCATGCTCTTGGAATTCAGAGATTCTTTGCCACAAGCTTTTGAGCCAGAAGCTTCACCAGACACCCTGGAGAGCAGAGGCGAGCGGGAAAGCGCCCGGCCAGGAGCGGAGACCTGCCTGGAAGAGTGGAAGAGGGAGGCAAGATGAGCCGGAGGGAAAGCAGCTACAGCTCCTCTGATTCCGAGGGCTTGGAGGGCAGAGAAAGTCTGGCTACGACCCGGGTCAGAGCCCTGTTCTCAGCCAGCAGTTGCTCATTCATCTGCCTCAGAGTGTGAATCTGTTTGAGCTGGTGGAGATTCTGCAGAGAGTGAGAGGAGTGGACAGAGAAATACAGAGAGAACATCATGGAAATTAATGGGCACAGAAATGGGAGTTTAGTCCATAGGAAGTGAAAGAAAAAAGAGAATAAAAGAAATTAGTAGCAGTGAGTGCTGGATGGGGAAAGCCTGACAAGACACTGAGGATATTTTGGGAATCAGCCCTTTCTCCAGGGGCCCCCAAAGTCGTAAAAAAGGTCAAATACAGGGATTTCCCACCATAAAGCAGGATTATATTCTAGTTTACCCAGACAGCTCGGGGACTTGGGAACTTCTGTGAGACCTATCACCAGTGACTTAACACCTAGACAGGCTCTGAAAGCACTGCTGGGAACTGAGAATTTCTTTAAAACTCCTTTTCTTCATGTATCTCTAAAAGCCAAAGCAGCTGTTTGGAGCAAAGATGAATCACAGCTTCCTGGAAGATCCCAAAGGCACAGACTGAAACACCTGAAAGTGTCACTGTCCCACAGCAGATCACTGAGACAGGTACTGTGTTTGCTTGTGTCTCTTATCCTTGAGTGATGCTCCTGGGTCTGCCCAGGCTCAGTCCTGCCTAAACCTCTGGGGTTTGGTTTCTCATCCCTGCCCAGATTCAACTCTTCTCTGTCTCAGGGCTCAATTTATCTCTCACCTCCAGAGGGGACAAGTCTGAACCTTAAACTGCTCATTTTAGGAAGAGGAGTCTGAAAGAGAGCATCTCCCACAGTGGCGATGTGCCAGGAGGGCATTCCTGGTGACAAAGGCATGAGGGGCACAGGACAGGGCAGAGATCAAGCCTCCCACTGGGGCTTGCACAGGAACAAACTGGGCACAGGTACAAACTGGACATGGGTACAAACTGGGGCTTGCACAAGTACAAACTGGGCACAGGAACAAACTGGACATGGGTACAAACTGGGGCTTGCACAAGTACAAACTGGGCACAGGAACAAACTGGACATGGGTACAAACTGGGGCTTGCACAAGTACAGCAGCAACAGGAGGTTGGGAACAGAAGAGCCATGAGGAAGCAGAACAGGGAAATGGTACAAGCCATGCAGACATCCCAGTGCCACAAGGATGACACTGCTCCCAGTAATGCCAAGGTGAATTCATGTGCTGGACATTTACACCACTGCAGGTGCCAGGAGACGCCAAGAGCTGCGGAGCTGCTTCCTGAGCAGCACCCCTGCCCTCCTTCCTCCTGAGAGGTTGGGCAGCTGGGCCACAAGAAAACAAGAACCCCTCCTGAGCAAGAACCCATCCTGCATGATGGAGGGAGCCCCAACACTGGGCAGGGGCAGACAGGAAACATCCACAAGAAGAGTGGATGTTTACATGATGTTTTGCCAGAGTGGATGTTTTGTCACTTGAATTTACATCCACATGTAAATTCAAGTGACAAAATCCTAGTCCAAAACCAAAGCAGTCCCACAAAGCACCATATCCCTCCCCATGTCCACTTAGTGGCAGAAGACGACAAGGGTCTATGGGAAAGAGGGTTCCTTTCTACCTTTTCATTAGCAAAAAGCACTCAAAGGGAAGTGCTGTCTGTCCTGAAAAAGGAGCACCATGAAAGAGAATCTACTGTGACACAAAGACAGTGACCATCCATCCAGCCTGCACTACTCAGGTGGCCCAGAGAAGCTGTGGCTGCTCCATCCCTGGAAGTGTCCAAGGCCAAGTTGGACAGGGCTTGGAGCAACCTGGGATGGTGGAAGGTGTCTCTGCCCATGGCAAGAGGTGGAATGAGAAGGGCACCTTCAAACCCAAATGAGTCTGGGATTCTGTATGACCCAGAGCTGACTGCAGCTGGCAAGGAAATCTGCTGTGTCTCAGGACATTCTGTCCAAGGGCTCATTCCTGTACAAAACTGAAAAACTTTGTATAACCCCCAACCATTAGCTCCGTTCTTAGCTGCCCAAAAGCACTGCATTTACCCTCCATGACAGCATGAAGACACCTCTCTGGAAAGCTTTGCAAAACCAAGGTAAGCAAGATAGGAAGGCAGGGAGGCAGCAAAGGGTGGGCTTTGAGCCCCTGAGATTATCAAACTGACAGAGCAGCTCCTGGGACACACAAAGACAGTTCTGACACTGGATAATCAACAGATCCCAAGACAGAGCTACACCAAACAAACTGCAGGAAAGCTGCAGTGAGATCCCTGCTCACCATATCCCTCCCATCCATCCATCCATCCATCCATCCATCCATCCATCCATCCATCCATCCCTTCACAGCCCAAGATTCACTGGCTGCCACTGTGTGTATTGAGGACAGACAGACATGGCACAGCTGTCCTGTGATGCATCACACCAGGAGCTGCTGGAAGATGGCTGTACTGGAATAGTCACTTCTTTTGATAGCACCAAAAATGGTTGAGGATACTTGGTCTGTTCACCCTGGATAAGAGGAGCCTGAGGTCAGACCTCACCAGGGGCTGCAGCTCCTCCCAAGGGGCAGCTCTGATCTCTGCTCTCTGTGAGCAGGGATAGGACCCCAGGGAAGGGCTGGAGCTGTGTCAGAGGAGATTTAGGCTGGATATCAGGAAAGGTTCTTCCCTCAGAGGGTGCTGGGCATGGCCCTGAGGCTGCCAGAGCTCCAGGAGTGTTTGGACAATGCTCTCTGGGATTCCCAGGGTGGGATTGTTGGGGTGTCTGTGCAGGGCCAGGGGTTGGACTGTGGGTCCCTTTCAATTCAGGATATTCCATGATTTTATGATACACATAATAAAGACCCTCTATTTTATAACATGGCTCACAGCTGGCAGAAAGCATCTAACATACATTGTAGGGGCATTGTGCTATGTGAGGTGGAAAGGACTATGATCATTTCAGAGACCACCTTTGTTTTTCCACACCAGCACAGCACAGAACCTCAGCATGGTCCCATCAGCCCCTGCTCAGCCTCCACACGCTGCACAGCCCACAGAAAGGATCATTTATGGAAAAACGTTTGTGTGCTGCAGGTAGGCCAGGCTCCTGTTTATGCACCAAATCCAGCAAAGGCTGGGAAGCTGGGACTGAAGCCAAGGGCAAAGAGCAGGATCTGGATGATACCGCTGTGATTGCTTATCACTCTGCTTGATACTTGGCTTAGCAAAATCAGGTTTCTCAGTTCTCTGTACCTGCCTTCAATTAACAGATTTTGTGCCTGCAACACTAAATAAAAATGCCCAGAGCCTGCACGATGGCTGATGCCAGGAGCTGCAGCACTGCTATGGAATAAAGGAGCTTCTGTGACCTTCAAGAACAATTGCTGTGTTAAGTTGGGACCTCGGGCACTTGGCATTGAATTCAGCTCAGTGCAAATGTTAATTTTCTTTCTCCTGCCTCGGCCAAGGTTCTGGATCTCCAGTTGAATTGTGCAGTCACTCAGGGAAATGCTGCACTGCTCTGTCAACTTTGCAAGAGCAGGTCTGAGGAGCAGCTCTGTGGAGCAGCTCTGCCACCAAGGTTCTTGAAGTTACCAAGCCTGTCTTGTTCCTCTTCACTTCTCTATGGCTTTGGTAGAAGGGGTCACACTCCAGACAGGAACAAAGCTCATTCCCTCAAACACAAGCTGAAGTACTGCACATTTCTATCACCTCTGTCTCCTCTTCCTCAGAAGTCAGCTGCAAGGAGAGGACAGCCCTGGCCAGGACATCTCATGTGCACAACTGGACACAGACACCCCTGGATCCAACAGCTGGATGTGAGTCTTGCTGGATTCAAAGACTAGCGTGAAGAATTCCCAAAAACAACCTGAGACCTAATCACCTGAGAGGTTTGGTTGTTTCCACTTGCTGCTTTCCACATTAAAGGAAATTGGTGGATTTGTCTTTTCCTTCACAATTCTTTACTTATTCCTTGTGACTGCACAACAGCTACTCGGGTAGTGAAAGGAGCAAGAATGAAAGTCCAGCCAGAATTGGTAGATTTTCCTGGCTCAACTTCCACACTAGTGACTAACAGGGATTCTCTGCAGAGGTTATCTCCCTCCAGGAAAACACAGCAGGGCTGTTTCTCCCACTTCAAGGCACCATGAAAGTGGACACTACAGTTTCCTTTTGGAAGGGTCCAATTCCTTCTTTCTCAAGAGATTTTATATTCCTTTTTTGGAGTAGATGCCAAACAAAGACATGTCACACTGCCCTCAAGTACTCACTACATGCTTAAGGTTTTGCAAAAACTAGTAAAAATGTAGCACCTCAGAAGAGATATTTTCCAAATTCTTGTCTATTTGTTCAACTAACAAAAGGCCATTTTGGTTGTCCCACGCAGCAAGAACAGGCAGAGAGCAGAGTCAGCACCACTCTCAAGGGCCTGAAATGAGCAGAAGCTCATTTTCAGCTGGACCACAGGTTCCTTCAGCTCATGTCTCTCGAGGCAGTGTGAGAACATATCCAACCTCTAGCAGCACTTCTCCTTCTGCACTCCCTTGGCTTCCATGGCTCTGCAGCTCCAGACCACCTGAACTGGAAGTGCTCTGCCTGTGTCCAACAGACCCTACAGGCACCTTCCCTCATTAATTCCTTCCAGAGCACTATGTTTCCAAACTGAGGCCACTAGAGGCCACCACCTTGTCTTCTTACTCCATGGGCTGAAGTTGCAGGTTTGCAGTGATCTGCAGAGCTGAAGGACCAACACAGACTGCTCATGCCTGTATCTCTCTTGAAGACCACAATTCTGTAATTACAGGAAAGTCTCTGTGAAGTTAAAGGTTCCTACCTGCTCACTGAACAAAGAGTTTGGAATTTAGACATATTCAATCCTTTCTCCTTCTCCTCCTGGCTCACACATCCACACTTATTTTCCCCTCTCTGAGAGAACAAGAGCCTTTACAGCAAGAATCCACCATATCACTGTGCTACTCATTGCAGCAGAAGATGCAGCACAAGCCTTTCAAAGCTATGTGCTTGGTAGAAACAAAAGCTTCACATAGAAACAGAGCTGGAACCTCCTCCAGAGTGGCAGGAAGTTGTTTCTGTCAGCGTGTGGTGCAGGGAGAGCTCTCAGGTGGGTCCTTTCTTCTGAGAGCAGCTTGGTCCCACCTGCTCATGATGAAAGGGAAGGAAAGCACAGGGCAGAGCAAAGGGGGCACTCTCTCTGTGAACACGAGCACTGACATTCAGCAGAACGTGACGCAGCGCTGCTGAACCAGGTGAGGCTTTAGGGGTGTGTGGGCAGCCAGATGCTGCAGGGCCCTGCAGGGCTCCCCTCACAGACACAGCCATCCTGGAAGCCACACCATGGGAGCAAGAACGTGCTGGAACACCAGTGGCCATGGCTCGTGACAGCAAGCCATGCTGCACATCCCATCAGAAAGCAAATTCCTCTTTGCTGGAATTATCCCAGGCTGCCGTGGCCTCCCAGTGACATGCTTGGGGAAGGGAGTATAGGAACACAACCACTCTGTGCTTTATCCTGGCCAGTGTGTGTGAGCTCAAAAGCCAGCTTTGTCTTCTTACCCATCCGGAGAGAACCTCAGTGGCTTAACTTGGGCTGCAGACTAGTCAGAGCACAGGGGGTCAACACACTGGAACTCAGCGATGCCACAAAAAGTTAGTTTGGGAAGGCATTTAAGGAGAACAGCTTTCACCATTCTCGGATCAAACAGCAGAACAAATCAAACATAGGAGCAATCAGATGAATGAGAACCAGGACAGTTTATTAGCATTTCATGTTTGGAGAACAGGGCTATTAAAGCAAGATCTGACTGCAGAAAGGAAAATGAGATCCTTCCCATGGACACCTTTAACATCCTCCTCCTGGGTGACTATCCCCCCAAAGACATCAATACAAAGCATATAAAATGGAATAGACACAGTGAAGATTATTTCTTACCTTCATTTCCTCCTCCATTTCAGAGAGTTTCCGCTCCAGGGCTCGCTTCTCCTGTTTACAAGGATTCATGACAAAGAAGGTCACAAGGATTTGGAAGAAAAATTTACAGTATATTTTCTTTTAAAGAAAAATAGGAGTCTTGTGTTTCTGTAGCAACATTCCCTGAAGAGGGGAATGCAAGGCAGAGGTTACAACCAGGAGCTGATCAGATGGGAGAGGGCAGCTGGCAAACCAGCAGGGATATAAGCTGGGCCTGTTTGGGCAGATCACAAGCTCTATTCATACCCCTAATTAAATTATTCCCCATTTTCAGTGATCCCAGGAGCTGCTGATGTAATGTGATTTTGAGCTCTGTAGGTGAAGCCATGGATTTACTTATACTCCACTAAAGGTGGCAATGAGAAAAGTCCCTGAGCCACTCATACAGGAAACAGAACAAGGAAATTCCCTGCCTGGAAATCCTGTTTCTCCCAGATAATCCAGGGCTGCAAAGCTGACTGCTTTCACTGCATTTCAGAAAGTGAGGATTAGACTCTGCTGAGTGGCCTCAGCTACACCTGTGCCAAGGTGAGGAGAAGTGGACTCCTTCAGTGACTTTCGCAACATGAAGGGGCTCAAACTGCTCCAGGGACATGCCCTGAGAAGGGGGAAGTGGGAAACATGCATCAAGAACAAGATTTACACTCTCTGACCTGCTCCTTTGCCCTGTGCAAAGAGCCATGAGGCAAGGAGAGTGAGGAAAAGGCAGCTTCTGAGTGAGCTGTGGATCAAGAGTTCTGGGTCACTTTTTGCCCACAGCACGGTTCATCCAGGGATTCATCAGTGCAAAATGCATGAGCCATCCTGGAAACAGTTAATGCATCTTCACTGGAAACAGCTGGACGTGTTTTTACTTTCTAACTCACAGAATTTGTGGCTGTTGTGATCCTAATTCAACAGAAGTTATACACGATGTTGCCCTGACTTCAACAAGGCTAAATTCAAGGTCCTGTCCCTGGGTTGGGGCAATCCTTGGTATCAACCCCGGCTGGGGAAAGAAGGGATTGAAAGCAGCCCTTCCAGGATTTTGCCTTGTTCCCCCACCACCCCAAACCAGTCTTTATTTGTAAGGATCAAGAATGTTTTAAAGCATAATGGACCAACAGTCTCAGTGTGATACAATCCGTTGGTCCTCAGCTGCTTAGAACCAAAGAGAGGAATCAGAATGAAGCTGATGTGCAAAGAGAGCAGCAGAGTCTCAGGCCCTGCAAAGGTCAGAACACAATTATCATTGTGCACTGCTCCTCAAGGCAAAAATACAACTTATCTTTTAATTAACACTTCCCTTCTAGAAATGACTGCCCTGCACAGCAACACGAGGCACAGGCTGTGACTCAGAAGAAAGCAGAGACACGTACCCTCTTCTCCATCTCCAGCATGCTGGACCGGTCAGAAGTTTTCTCCTGTTTCTGCTATGGAAATTAAAAATAGAAAGTGATTAAACCCGAGAGCACTCACAGGGTGCTGCACAAAGGCCAAGGCAGCCTACAGATGCTCTTGCTTGGGATGCAACATGTTGATTTACAAAATTACTTGCTGATTTCTGTTTCCTCTATGGCACCTTTCCTCCCAAGAACATCCTTTCAGGAGTTTCCCTCCCTTTCCCATTCTGGAACAAGTGTTGGTTTGTCATGGCCAGTGCTCAGTTTCTCCAGTCAGGACCTGGATTTTCCCTTACCTGGGCTGCTTTTTCCAACTTTGCTTTGATATCAGCCAGCTCAAGCTGGGCTTCTTGCAGCTTTGACTTCAGCTTTTGATTTTCAGACAGGGCACTCTCATATAACTGAAATGCAAAACAAGAGCTCAATTAACCAGGCTGCTCCTGGTTAATTAACCCCATCCTGCCCCACTGCTCTGAGCAGACACGTGCCCTCAGCACTGTGCTGAGGGGTTCATTTTGCTCCCACACATCAGTAGATGAGAAGGGAAAACAAAACCAACTTGGATGCTTTACTTATGTTTTCATAATTCATGAATTAGAAATAAGAAAACAGATGTTGAATTTTGTAGGAAGTTTAAACATAGCCAAGAAGGGACAGTTTTAATTTAGGTAATTCTTTACTCACAGGGTAGTCAAACCCTGGCACAGGTTGCCCAGAGAAGCTGTGGCTGCCTCATCCCTGGAAGTGTCCAGGTCCAGGCTGGACAGGACTTGGAGCAACCTGGGATAGTGCAAGGTGTCCCTGCCCATGACAGGGGTAGAATGGGATGAGCTTTAAGGTCCCTTCCAACCCAAACCACTGGATTCTTTGAAAGAGAAAATGAACATAAACATCTTCTCTTTCTTCCCACTGATTCTTGGGGCCGGTTTCTGCAGCAACAGGCAGGTTCTGCAGTGTGTGCAACGACAAGAATCAGTTTAAAAACCCTACTTTCTTGTAGTCCCTGTTGCTCTCCTCCTCTGCGCGGCTGCTGAGGGCGGCGAGCCGGTTCTCCCTGCGGCTGTAGGCACTGGAGCGGCCGGAGGCGCGGTCGCTGTAGGACGAGTCACTCGGGGTGGGGTTTGTAGCTGCTTCCAACCTGAAACAGGAGGAAGATCCAGCATTGTGGAGCTGTGGTAACTTGGAACAGCCAGCACAGAGCTCAGGTGGTTGGGACTGGAGGGTGTGGCAGACCCAGCTGAGCCAGGGCTCTGGGGTCTATGGGAGCACCCTCCTCTTGGCCCTGGGGATCGCTGCCCAGAACCTGGCAGCCACCACCACTACAACTGGAAAAAATCCCAGGGTACCAGCCCAGCCTCCCATGGGCACTGACTTCCCACAAACCTCTCATCTCCATGGTGGGAACCAGCTCCATTTCTAAGAGGGCACTGAGGTAAATAATTTGGGGAGTGAAGAGCAGAAGCAAACAGGTGCCACAGCTAAGCTCAGGAAAGGACCAAATAGCCAGTACCAAACTGGATTTGAAGCACAGGGAACCCTCAAAGGCATATGAAAACATGCTGCCAATAAATATTACATAGAAAAAAGTAATTTCTTACCTGGAAAGTCTTTCATGCTGAAGGGAAAAAAAAAAAAAAAAAAAGAAAAAAGAAAGCAAAAGGTAATTAATAATGAGAATGAAACATTCAATTCAAACACTGCAGAGGTTCCAGGCAGCAGCAATTTCCCACCTCAGATACCAGCACCCAGCTCATGCCAGGCTACACAGAGATTTCCCAGCTCAAACTGGGAATCTCCAATCTCTGCCTGAATCTTCAACTGCTTAGCTCCTCTGAAGCACTTATTTCACTCACCTAAGAAATCCTGAACCTTGCTGTTCAAATCCTCATTTCCAGAACTGAAATGCCTTCCTTGGAATCCAAACTAATCTATTGTTTCCCTTTTCCAGTGAAGTTATTCTTCCTGACTACGATCACTGTACTGTGTGATGTGGGTGAGGGGGATTAACAGACACAGGGATCTCCCAGTGTTTGTGCTGAACTTGAGAAAATCACAAACACATCTTCTCTCCATGGGCAAGCAGCTCCCCATGAGAAAAGCTTCACCGTGGCAGACAGAGACACAACAGCAGCTGCAGGGGGGAGGGAGAAGACCCTTCCACCAGGGTGGCTGCAGCCTCTGTTGGGTTCTTCTTTCTCCATCAACACCCAAACCTCCTGTGCTGTCCTCAGCTCCTTTGGACATTGGGGGCTGGAGTGTCCAGAGAGGTGAATGGAGCTGGGGAAGGGGCTGGAGCACCAGGAGCAGCTGAGGGAGCTGGGAAGGGGCTCAGCATGTACAAGGGGGAACCTGGCTCTGGGCCCAGGGAACAAGGGACAGGACACAAGGAAGGCCTCAAGTTATGTCAGGGGAGGTTCAGGCTAGGTGCATATCAGGGAAAATTTCCTCCTTGAAAGGGTGGTCAGGCCCTGGCACAGGTTGCCCAGGGCTGTGGTGGTCACAATCCCTGGAAATATTCAAAAAATATACAGTTGTAACACCTGGGGACATGGTTTAATAGTGAACATGGCAACACTGGGGGAAAGTTTGGGCTCAATGATCTTAGAGGTCTTCTCCAACTGAATAATTCCATGATTCTATGAACATCCTACAGAGGCTTGATGTGGTAAACCACCATTTCAATAAAATTTTCTGTATCAAACAGTTCCTTCCTACAGTTGCATAAATCCAGTGGTGACAGCATCGCTATCCTGCAGGACATGCCACACTGACAGTCACCTCTTCTGACAGACATTTACTCAAATTCCAGGTGCATTCCAACTCTTTATAGTCCCTTGAACTGGAAGTTGAGCCCAGTATTCCTCTGTTGGTTTATCAGTAGCATCATTGTTCTGAGTGAGCACAAACCTTCCACAGGCACTTCCAGCCAATTCCCTCGGCTCTTTTTAACAGTGTCAACACAAAGGACATCACAGAGCAGATGAAAGGTCAGGCTTTTTGTGCCCAGACATGCTCACACTGCTTGTGCTGTCAGCTACACCAGTAAATCCAGTGGTAAGGCCTTACTGGGAGGCAGATTTGCTGCCTCTCTGGCACCCTGGTGCTTGAAGACTTCAGACCACCCGCTCCCGCCTGGCACCCAGAAAGTGCCTCTGATCTTGGGCAGGGATCTGGGAGTACACCCCATGGAGAGAGGGATGAAGTCACCCATTACATAGAGGACGGTGGACAAGTGACCCAGCCACCCCTCCACTCCAAGCCAGAGGAGCAGGGGGCAGGTCCCAGGGCATCCTGCCCCGTGCTTGCCAGGACACGGCAACCCATTACCTGCACCTGGCTGCTGAGTTTTCAATTCATCCCAGCCTAATGTGAACCTCATTTGGCATCCTGATTGAGGACAGGAAGGTGCCTAGGGAGTCTGCAATGTGTGGGCTCTGCAGCACAGCCTCTGACACACTGTGCTGTGAGTACCAGCACAGCCTCTGACACGCTGTGCTGTGAGTACCAGCACCAGGAAAATGAACGGCTGGGACCCTGCATGTGGAGCCTCGAGGATGGACCACAGCTCAGACAAAGCTGCTACCTGCAGAGATCAAAAGGACAAGCAAACCCTGCTATGAATTAGCACATTCTTCCTCCAGCTGTGTCCACAGGGCCATCCTCAGCCAGGCTCTTGGGCAGGTCTAGTGCCAGCTTGTCTTAGGTTGCAAGATGCAGCTAGGGGTGTGTATTCCATTGCCATCTGTCAGAGCTGGGGCAGTTATCTCTGTTCATGGGGCAGTTTTCTTTATCTCTCCCACAACCAATCCTCCCTCCAGGAGATCTCTGCTGTTCATGGCCACTGAGTGTCCCTGCATGGCTGATCAAATTCCATCATCCCATGGGGAGATGCTCCGCCCAGGGCAGGAGCCAAGCATTCCTACCTGGATACAATCTGCCCCTGGAACACCNGAGCTGCCCCAGCCCTGGGCTTCCAGCACAGGAAGGATGTGGAGCTGCTGGAGCGAGCCCAGAGGAGGCCACAGAGCTGCTCTGAGGGCTGGAGCCCCTCTGCTCTGGAGCCAGGCTGGGAGAGCTGGGGATGTTCATCCTGGAGAAAATAAGACTCTGGGGAGACCTCAGAGTCCCCTCCTGTGCCTGAAGGGGCTTCAGGAGAGCTGGAGAGTGACTTTGGACAAGGATCTGAAGTGATGGGACAAGGGAATGGCTTATCACTGGCAGAGGGCAGGGTTACTTGTGATAGCGGGAAGAAATTCTTCCCTGTGAGGGTGGTGAGGTCCTGGCACAGTTTGCTCAGAGAAACTGGGCACAGCTGCCCCTGGACTGCTGCAAGTGTCCAAGGCCAGGCTGGACAGGGCTTGGAGCAACCTGGGCTAGTGGAAGGTGACTCTGCCCATGGCAGAGGGTGGGACTGGATGACCTTTGACGGTCCCTTCCCACCCAAACCAGTCTGAGATTCTAGGATTCTTCAATGGATTTCCCATTTTCAGCCACACACATGCTGATCTCCCCATGGTGCTTTGTTAGCTGAGTTTTCAACATTTGTTTCCTAAACCCCTCGGCAGCCTGACAGCTCCTTTTGAATCCTGGCCCAATGACCCAAGCTCCCTTGAAGAGCCAGACAACGGAATTGCAGTGATGAACACGGCTCTTGTTTGAAAGTTATTTGTGCACTTTATGCTAATCCCCTTCAGTGATGACTTTTGATATGACAACAAATGGCTGGGCAAATAATCCACTCCTTAGCAAGCCTGAATTTACTTCAGCAAACACACCTGCTAATGGATTTGAACAGTGCTGGGAAACACCACGTGGCTGGGCAAGGTAACCTGGAATCCAGGCAATGAACCCAGGCAGGTCCCTGAGCCAGCCACGGCACTTGCAGCAAGAGGAAAAACCACTTCTGTCCTTTTTCCTTCTAAGAAATGAGAATTTCCATATGCAGGGGGAGCAGGGGCATGCTTCCACAAAGGAAGTCTGGGGTAAGAAAGGAATCACCTTAAACATACAAAGCAAAAAGGTGGAAAACCCCTCAGGTTTATTGTATTTATGACTTTCCTGTGATGGATACTGCAATGGATTGGTTCAGAGTGTAACTGTCTGTCTGAGTTTAAAGAAAAGCAAAGTGCCAGATGAGAGGGGAGGCATTCCTGCTGCTGTCAGCACTGAGCAGAGCCACCCTGCAGTAACCTGGAATCATGGAATGACAGCACTATCAAGGTAGAAAAAGCCTTCTAAGAGAAGAACGAAGCTGGGGAAGGGTCTGGAGCACCAGGAGTGGCTGAGGGAGCTGGGAAAGGGGCTCAGCCTGGAGAAAAGGAGGCTCAGGGGGGACCTTGTGGCTCTGCACAACTCCTGACAGGAGGGGACAGCCGGGGGGGGGAGGGGGGGGTTGGGCTCTGCTCCCAGGGAACAGGGACAGGAGGAGAGGGAACAGCCTCAAGGGGAGGGTCAGGTTGGATAACAGGTAAAATTTCTTCCCTGAAGGGCTGTTCAGGCCCTGGCACAGCTGCCCAGGGCAGTGGTGGAGTCAACATCCCTGCAAGTCTTTAAAAAACATGTGGATGTGGCACCTGGGACATGGGCTAGCAGTGAACATGGCAGTGTTCACTCAACGATCTTAGGGGGCTTTTCCAACCTCAGTGACTCTGTGATTCCATGATTCTACGGAACACTGGAGGAGGTGCTTAACTGAGACATCCCTGCCATTTGTTCAAAGAGACAAACATCTTCAGAGGCCACTGGGATGTCACACTGGAGACAATAGTTTCAGCAGAAAACAGCTTCTTTCCTGCTCAGTTCTGCCCAGTGTTTGACCATGGCATCTTTGGAACCCTCTTCATGTGCTTCCAGCTGCACCTGCTCCATCAGAGAAGCCCCCACTGGCCCTGCCTGCACTGCCCTGTCCTGTCTAACAGCCATCAAATATTCACTGGAATTCCAGCAGCACTGGCTGGCTCCCTGTGCTGCCCATGGCAGTGAGGAAGGAGGTCGTTTGCTCAGAGACACCATCCCAGAGCTGGAAATTCCAAGGTGAGAGTGAGAAGGTGAAGGACAAAACTCTTCTTCCTTCATTGCTGGGAAGAGAAGTTGGGAATGAACAGAGGGAATGAAGAACTGAGGCATCACATGTGCACTTGACTGAGCTGGTGCAAGAAGGGTCTTTTCCTTCCTGACTTTCCCGAAGGGAATTGTTAGGGTTTGTGAAGGGATGCTGAGAAACTGCTGTATCCACTCCAGTCATTATCGACAAATGCACTGGAGGCTTTTTCCTTTCCCTGGCAAATTTGGAGCAGCACTGCAGTTTTGCCCAGATTAATTTATTTCCCTTGGGATCAAAATTCAACTAAAAACATCAAGAGCCAGGGAAGCATCGAGTTGTGAAATTATTCTTCCATAATCTAAACAGGGTCAGAGCGCTGCAGGGGTTGGGGTGGGGGGAACACGGGGGCTGGAGGCGGCTGTCCTGGTTCGGAATCCAGCACGGCAGCCGAGCTGAGCCCTGCTGCTGCTGCTGCTGCCCAGACACCCAAGGGGATGACTTCTGAGGGAAAACTAAAAAGCACAGAGCACTTGCAGACATGCTCACAAGCTTCTGATAATCCTCAGGTCTTAGAGCTCTCACCAGAGAGATCCCATCACCTTCCCTCCCATTCATCTCACGGTGGGCAGCACATTCAGGTAGTGCTGAGGTGATGGAGGACACCGAAGGGGTTCAGCCCATTTTGCCAGCTCAGAGATCATCCAACCCAGGTGGACTGGAAAATCATCAGGATCTGAGATGGGACCCAAGAAAAAGGGTGAAGAACAGCACAGAATCATGGAATCAAAGGATGGTTTGGGTTGGAAGGGACCTTAACACTCATCCAGTTCCACCCCTGCCATGGGCAGGGACACTTTGCACTATCCCAGGTTGCTCCAAGCCCTGCCCAGCCTGGCCTTGGGCACTTCCAGAGATTCTCAGGGTGCTGACATTGGTCAGTCTCAGGAAAAAGGCACAGCTGGGTACCAGCCATGGCTCCACCTACCCAGAGTGCTGGGATGCTGCCTGGTGCCAGGAATACCATCCAGAACTGATTTAAAAAATGTACTTGGACTGTGGAGGGCAGGAGCCTTCTCTCAAAACCAGAAAATTTTGCAGCTGTTCGGAGCTCAGTGATGAATAATTTAAACCAAATTCCTCATGGAAGGTTTCAATAAAATACAGCCCTGAACTGCAGTGACAAAAGGGGGATTGGCTGCTGCTTTCGCCAAAGCAGAAACTGCCCTAATTGCTTCCAATTGCATTCTGCGGCTGAGGTTGGAGCCAGTGAAGGCACAATTCCCTACTATTTACATTTTTTTCAAGAAAAAATAGAAAAGAAACAAACAAGGAAGAAAAGAGAAGAAAATAGATGCTCTGGGAACATTTTATGCTTCTTTATCTCCAACTGGCCAACCTCAGGACAGCGTACACTATTTTAAAAGAGTTGTCAAGAAATTTATTTTGGTGTGTTTTGTCTCAGAAATCCTGATCAATGCCTACGATTAATTAACCACCATGTAATGAGACCCAGAGGCATAGCTCCAGCTCTGACCTCCTATAAGCAACCGGGGAAGTTTTAGAAACCCCTCAAATTTTATTCTTGTGCTGGCAAATATCCTCTTGATGAGCTGTGTTTATTTTAGAAATGAAATGTAAAATAAAGCCAGCTGGTTTTGGGCTCTTTCCCTTTTATAAGCAAAAGTCACTATATTCCTGCAGTTACGTAGCTCAGCTGCTCCTACATGAGCTCCAGCGTTGGGCCAGGCTGATGTGTGTCCCAAAGGACAACCTCCCCCTCTTAGGAGCACTGAATCCTGAGCTGGAAGTGCTCCATGAGGATTGAGCCCACCTCTGGCCCTGCCCAGGATACCCCAACAATCCCACCCTGTGCATCCCCAGCAGCATTGTCCAAACACTCCTGGAGCTCTGGCAGCCTCGGGGCCATGCCCATTCCCTGGGGAGCCTGGGCAGTGCCCAGCACCCTCTGGGGAAGAACCTTTCCCTGATCTCCAGCCTGAGCCTCCCCTGGCCCAGCTCCAGCTGTTCCCTCAGGTCCTGTCACTGCCACAGAGAGCAGAGGTCGGAGCTGCCCCTCATGAGGAGCTGCAGCCCCCAGTGGGGTCTGACCTCAGGCCCCAGGGTGAACAGACCAAGTGCCCTCAGCTGCTCCTCGTGTGGCCCCTCCAGACCCTTCCCTATTTCTGTGTCCCTCTTTTGGACACTCTCCAATAACTTCAGATCCTTCTTACATTGCAGTGCCCAAAACTGCCCCCGGACTTGAGGTGAGGCCACGCCAGGGCAGAGCAGGACATGGCTGAGGGCAGAAATCCTCCAGGAGCCAGTGCAGCCAAAGCTGAGCTGGAAGGAAGACAAGCCAGGTGCCTGGGACACCTCAGACCATCCCCAGTGGGTACAACTCAGGTTGGTGTTCCCCTCCAGCTGTGTTTGTCTCTCCAGTCAGGAATGGCTGGGATCAAGTTTAGTTTTTCAGTGGGCGCAAAATAATTCGAAGGTCTGGCTGAACTCTACTTTTGAGAGTTATTTTGAGGTCATTGCCTCCCTCAGAAAGCTGCTCCTCTGACCTGAGAGCTGTGGTTTGTGCAGCATCCTGTTAGCTCCACTGGCGTGATGGATGTGCTGCTTCCAGCTCGAGCCTGCAATCGTGCAAATGCAAGGATTCCAAAATCCTGTGGAAATGATTAATAATCCAGTGCAGCCAAACCACTTCCATGTAACCTCCAACTCCCCAAAGCCTGATGCAAAATATGTTTTCTCAAACTATAAATCAATAAACTTTGCTTAAGAAAAACTGCTATTACTGAAGCATAACATTAAAAGCTTCTCCAAGATGGAATAGTGGCTTTGGCAGCTGGCTGCAGCAGATCCCATCGTTTTCAGTACAAACAGCATGTATTTAATCAGAAACAAATATCTGGGGCTGTGAGGGACTGATGGCCACTTCTCCTGCCATCCCAAACAAACTACAGTCGGATGCTGGCCTGTGTCATGTGTGCCATGGCCAGCCTGTGGCATGTGGCTCTGTGCTCCAAAACTCTCTCATGGACCATGGGCTCTCCAGCAGCTGCAGTTTATTCCCATTGTCTCTTGGGGATAAAACTCACCATATGAAACATCAGGCTGGATAGTATTTTAATTTAGGAAAGGCCATAATTCTGAAACCCAGAGTTCATTGCCCTTTTTCCCTTCTTTTCTAAGAGATCAAATTTTATTGGTGAAAAATTTAATTTCGCAAAGCGACGTGATCTTAGACAAAACTCTCCAGACGAGTGGAAATAAAAACTGAGCAGCCAAGTGACATGAGAGGAAAAGATTTCTACTCCTAATTTCTTCCAGATGAGAATGCCACAGGTCTGCAGGAACCCCTTCCCTGCCCTGCAAAACTCTGGCAGGATGTTCTCAGATGTTTCATTAGGGACTTGAATACCTCTTGAACCAGCAGTGAGGGTGACAGCTGCCAACAGCCAACCGGCAACTTTTCAGTGTGAAGTTCACTCCAAAATCCAATGAACAGTTCCTGAGCCAGCAGCCACATTCCCACAACAGCACTGTAGGCATAGGCAGCATGTGGCAGCGAGACTGGAATCATGGAATCACAGAACTCTGAAGACTGGAAAAGCCTTCTAGGACCATCAAGCCCAAATGTTACCCCAGCATTGCCATGTTCACTACTAACTCATGTCCCCAGGTGTGATATCCCAGGTGCCACATCCACATGTTCTTTGAACACTTCCTGGGATGGTGACTCCATCTCTGCCCAGGGCAGCCTGAGCCAGTGCCTGACCACCTTTTCACGGAATAAGTTTTCCTCATTATCCAACCTGAACCTCCCTCGGCACAACTTGAGGCCATTTCCTCTTGACCTGTTGCTTTTCAGCTGGGAGAAGAGAATGATGCCCACCCAGCAGTGCTGGGTTAACGTTTGAACTCAGTGATCTTAGAGTGCTTTTCCAACCTTAATGATTCCATGATTATATGATTCTTTGCACCACCTCCCATGAATAGCACAAGTAGAGCAGCCAGTACACAGGGAAATGGATGAACTGGGCTCTGTCTCTCTTCCAGCCCTATTTTTGATGGGTCTGTGCTCATTTTATGAAAAACAGAACTCTAGTGGGCTCCTGCAGGGAAGCAGACACTGGTTTCCAGCTCAGCAGGACGAAGTGGTTTGCTGCTCACAGAAGTTCCACCCACTCTCCTCATCACTCCTGTGGCTGCTCATTCCCATCCTGCAGCACTTCCCCCTCTCTCTGTCCCTGGTTTTGTGGCTGTACCATTAACTGACCCAAATTAAGGGCATTGTATTCCTGCTCCTCCCTTCATCCCTTTTAAAGTCCCAACTGATTCCCAGCTCTGGTGGAACCTCAAGCTGCCCCTGATCTTGTAGCCTCCTGCAATGAGCCATGGTTTCAAGGCTGAGCTATCCTGAGGGATTGCTCTCCAACTCCTTAACCAGCTTCTCCAAAGGCAACACCTCTGACCAGGCAGCTGAGGGTCAAATGGGAGCTTTAAATGAGGCTGAAGTGTTACATCAGGTCCTTTCCAAATCATCCATGACCACTCAGAGCCTTTAATAGTTAACACACTTCCTGCTCCAGCTTTGGCTTGGATCAATTCTGCTGCTTGGGAGAGAGGAGAGCTGAAGGAACTTCAGCCTCAGGGACAGAAGCTGTTCAGCCCACAGGTCACAGCACATGCCCCGACCCATCTTGTTTATTCATCCAGATGCAGGAGCATCGTCTGGCTACTGAGTCACAGCAGGGAACATCTCATGGGTGGTACCCTGGGAATTACCACAAGTTCCTAGTATGCTTCCAGATATGGACATTTACAGAGGAGAACTCAAAAAAAAAAAACCCAAGGACAAACAATGTAGAAGGATTTCATCCTGATACCCATCTGAGAAACACGATACTTGAGGAATAACCAGAGATAGAACAAAGCAGGGTGCTGGAGAACACAGACAAAGGTTAATTGCCTGAAAGTTCAAGTTTCAGTATCCCACATTTTTTGTTGGCTCTGGGAGAGAAGGGAATCATTTCCACAAACACTGTGTAACTAGTCAGCAATCCAGAAAGTAGATAGAAACTGTCATGAGACAACTTATTTGATCCTGCTTCAATTTATGCGGCATCACTTTTATCACAACCAAACGGGTCCAAGCCACTAAATGGAAACCCAGGAACGTAAAGGTTCCTGGAAAAATATTTTCATAACACTTTCTATTCTCTAATATACAGGCAGTGGCAGCACAGCAAGTTAAATGATTCATAGCAGAAAACCCCATGTGAGAATAAACCTCTGACCAGGAATATCTGAAATGGATGGAACCTGATGTAAAAACGCCACAGAGCAAAAACTGACCATGTGACACACACATATTCCAAACTCAAGGAAGGCTGCAATCCTATCAGGCATTTCTAATGACCTCCCAACACTCTGGGACATTGACTTTTTACATGGGTAAGTGACAGGACAAGTGAGGGGACAGTTTTAAAGTAAGAGAGGAAAGATTTACATCAGATATCAGGAAGAAATTCTTCCTGCCCCATCCCTGGAAGTGTCCAAGGCCAGGCTAGATGGGGCTTGGAGCAACCTAGTCTAGTGGAAGGTGTCCCTGCCCATGGCAGGTGTGTGATGAGTTGAGCTTTAAGGTCCCTTCCAACCAAATAATTCTGGGATTCTGTGATTCTATGATCACTTAAACATTAACACCAACCCTGTCAGTATGATTTGCATGCTGAGCACCTGTAGCTCAGCCACCCACATTTTTGTGCATTAGCTTTTCTTTTTGCTGCAAGATTCGCTTTGCCTTCCCTCCGTACGTGTGCACAGACCGTAGCCAGCCTTGGTGCATTTGCTGCCATGGCAATCAGTGCTCAGAGCCCTGCTCAGAGCACCACGGGCTCGGCTCGTGTGGGGCTCGTTAACAGAGATGGTGATTTGGGAACAGCTGCTTTTTATACTCAAGTATTACTATCAAGTGACTTGCTGCAAACATACAGCCCATAAAAGGTGATGCTCCTACAGCCCATATTTCACCCAGCACGGCTCCTTCAGAGGCTCCAATGAAAGGCAGAATAAAATAAATCAGTGCAGACCACTGCGTACACTTAGAGCTTTATTGCTGAGCTCTTCCTGATAAAATTCAGCTGGATAGCTCAGGTTATGTACTCTGAAGGTGGCTTAACAAGGGAGCGGTCTAATATCAGAGGAAAGAGCCTTGCAGTGAAAGTGTGAGCATGGACAGAACAAGGAAAATTATACAGAATCTCTTGAGTGAGTATCAACCATCAAGCAGCTACTGCACAACTGGGATGGGCAGAGAATGGACAGAGAGCAGCCCTGGGGAGAAGGACATGGGGTGTTGGTGGATGAGAAGCTCAGCGTGCCCCGGCCCCGTGCTCTGGCAGCCCAGAACCCCCCCTGTGCTGGGCTGATCCCCNGGGTGTTGGTGGATGAGAAGCTCAGCGTGCCCCGGCCCCGTGCTCTGGCAGCCCAGAACCCCCCCTGTGCTGGGCTGATCCCCCAGTGTGGGCAGCAGGGCAGGGGGGGGATTCTGCCCCTGTGCCCCGCTCAGGTGAGACCCCACCTGCAGAGCTGCCCCAGCCCTGGGCTTCCAGCACAGGAAGGATGTGGAGCTGCTGGAGCGAGCCCAGAGGAGGCCACGGAGCTGCTCTGAGGGCTGGAGCCCCTCTGCTCTGGAGCCAGGCTGGGAGAGCTGGGGATGTTCGGCCTGGAGAAGGATCCAGGGAGTCCTTCGAGCCCTTTCCAGAGGCTAAAGAGGCTCCAACAGAGCTGGAGAGTGACTTTGGACAAGGGCCTGGAGTGACAGAACAAGAGGGAATGGTTTCCCATTGCCAGAGGGTAGGAGTAGATGGGATATTGGGAAGGAATTTTTCGTTGGGAGGGTGGTGAGGCTCTGGCACAGGTTGCCCAGAGCAGCTGTGGGTGCCCCTGGATCCCTGAAGTGTCCAAGGCCAGTCTGGACAGGGCTTGGAGCAACCTGGGCTAGAAGAAGGTATCCCTGCCCATGGGACAATATGGGCTTTAAGACTTCTTCCAACCCAACCCATTCTGGGATTCTAAGTGATGGCAGCCACACAGATGCAGCCACTGCTGAAACAGCAGCCCACATACATTGATGACAATTTTAAATTTTGATGGTCTTTTTGACAGCAAAAAATATCAGCTAATAAATCAGGAAGGAGCAGCTTATAAAAAAGGGGAAGGTTTGACAAAGAGGTGGAAAACAAATAAAGAGCTGCAATTGGAATCTCTGCAGAAAGTTAGGAGCATGCATTCTCTTTAACTTTTGTTTTCCCACCTAACCAATAGCCTGTGGAGAAGCACAAGAGTTACAAAGTACCACAACAAACAGATGGATAAGCCAAAACACAAACTACATGGTACTTCCTTTCCTATGAAAAAAATGACCAGCCCAGCAGTAATAGGAATAAAAAAAAATTTAAAAATTCAATCCTTGACTTCACTCTCACCTTCCAGTCCTGTCATTTATTTGCTTAAATGCACACAACAGGTTTCATGCTACTGGATGCCTATTACATTGTTGGAAGTGAATATTATTTTTTTCAGGAGGAGAAACTTCAAGCTAAATCACTATGGTGCAAAACATGATGACAAGGCACCCACTGCCAAACACTTGAAGCTTGTGCCAAATAATGGGACCATCTGAATTGATTTCAAAGGGGTTTGAGTTTCCTCTTTTGAGGAACATCCTCATTAAAGCAACATTTACCCTGGGGGATTTAACAGGATTTGTGTATTTTAGTTTGTGGCAGTCCCAGGGCTATGGGACAATGCTGACGTGGCACAGGGACCCCATCCCACTGTCACCAGAAGCTCCTGTGCAGGGATATTCCCTCTCCTATGGATTGCATGAGTTCACTGCAAAGTGCCCCCTTCCTTAGCTTTGCTTTGGGGACTTCCCATCAATCAAAGGAAGAAAAACCCCGGGCAATATTACCCTAACTCCTAAGGAGGAGCACTCCAAGCAGCAGTGCAAGTGCAGAGGGAATGCCACGGGAAACTGCTTGGCAAATGACATCTAATGTAGCTTTTGGCACTGATACCTTGATAAGTCAAACCTCCTTTGCTCTGCCTGCTTCTGCAAGAGTTTTCTCCCTGTGTGCACCATGTGTGAGGCTCCTGCCTGCTTGTGTGTGCTCACACCCCTGCTCAGCTGGGAGTGTTTAGAGCCCACAGCTCTGCTGGTGTCAACAGACTGGATGGAAAGATAAAAGACTCCAAGATATCACATTCCTACCTGGTTTATGAAGGGTGGTGGCTCCTCGTGGCACAGGCCTGTTACTCTGGGCATGGGGGAGTGGGTGAGGATGAATAAACACGTGGGACAAACCCAGAGTAAACCAAACTCCCTTCTCTTGCTCATGGCAAAATTACATTGTCTTGGAGAAAGAGTTAACTCAGATCCTTATTTTAGCCCGAAGTCACTCCTTCCCTAATCAGCCTTTTAAGGCCTGGGCTATTTCCATAACCCAGATAGCACCTGGGCTGTTTCCTATACTGACTGAGTTGATGCTGCTGCATTCCCCACCTGATTTCCCCTACCGATGCTGTGGAGTCACAGCTGGCACTGCCTAACCACTGCAAGGATTT
Source organism: Hypocryptadius cinnamomeus (assembly GCA_013400635.1). Classification (NCBI taxonomy): domain Eukaryota; kingdom Metazoa; phylum Chordata; class Aves; order Passeriformes; family Zosteropidae; genus Hypocryptadius; species Hypocryptadius cinnamomeus. Next base: position 31,336 of record VYZP01000039.1, read on the forward strand.
CTGTGCTCATGTGTTGGTTTTCATCAAAACCTCACTAACAAGAAGCTCTTCTCCAGGCCCTCTCATTCCCACCTGGTGCCTTTCTGTAACCACCTGAGAACTCCTACCCCTTTCTCCAATACCCACAGCTCCCCAGGAGCCTGCAAATCTCACTGCAGTGATGGAGAGAGAGATGAGCACCACCTCTACCCACCTGAGAGTTCCCAGCACTTTCTCCAACACCCATGGACCCTCAGGAGTTCTGCAGTCCCCCCATGCCTCTGAACAGAGAAACCAGCCTCTCCTGTCAGTCTGCTCCAGGCACAGCTCAGGGCTCTTGTGAGATGTTTGTCACTCACTCGTATGCCCAGATGCATAAGGGGGAGAAGTGAGTCAGTCTGAACATGTCTGACCTTAAAAACTTGGGGTTTGAAAGAAATGAAACCGTTTCCAGCACACTGGGATGGCTCCCCACCTGTTACCAGGCTGGTGATCAACAGTGCACCCTTTAGGGAGGAGTGGTAAGCACAGTGCTTAAACTGATGAGGGAAGCCCATCCAAACCCACGGGGGATGGTTTTAGATTATCTGAACCATCCCAAAGACAGCTGCACAAGGATGAAACCACCTGCTCCTGATTACAGTTAACAGCCCAGGGCAACCAGCAGCCACAGAAGCCTCAAGGCTGAAGTTCCCCAGGTCAGGAACTGCTTCCATTAATACCATAGCAGTGGGTTAAAACTCAAATATTCAGGAAATACTTTTTCCAAACCAAGATCTGTCCCTTCCAACAGAGCAGGCAATGCATATCTGATTTGAGCAAATACCAGTGCTGGAATTAATTTAATGCTCCCATCTAAAATTAGCTTGGCTGTTAAAAACGAATTCCTCCAGGCTTTGACTCCAGCATGATAATATTTCTTGATGGTGAAGAGGCTGTCTGTACAATGATATGGATCCAGAGGTTTGTGACAGCTTCTCCCATGACTCTGGAGCTATCAGCAGTACTGCTGGGAAGCATTCCCAACTTTCCAACATCTTGGGAGAGGAGGATACCAGCTCTGGTTTGGGGAGTACAGGTAACTACCTTGACTTGCCTCCTGCTACAGGTGGTCTTATTCAATTTTTTTGTGGTGTTGAAATTACTAAACTACAGCACAGGCCAGCTCAGCCCCAGAGGTGAAAGTTGAACATAAACCTCGTTTCACCAGCGATATCAAAGTGTTTATGGAAAAAGTGCAGTTTAACAAGCTGGTCAGGTTCTGTCTCGTTTTTACCAGGAAGGTTTTCGTCCAGCAACAGCTTACCAGGAGAGCCATGTTCCAGGACAGGTGGAAACTACCATCCCAGCAATTCCCTACACCACTAACACAGCTAATCCCAGTGCAGGGACTCCAGCAGCTGCTTAAAACCTGTTGCTGCAGAGGCACCATCCCAAGTTTGATTTAAACCATCCTCTTTCCAAAGGAAACCACAGGCACAGGTCTCCAAGGGTAAGACAACAAACCGCCACCACCGGGCTCTGCTCAGAGCATGTGCTGAGCAGGGTAATACAGAAAGGAAAAAGCTGCTTACTCTGAGAGTCTTTGCGATCGGGGAAGGAGAGGACGGGGGAGAGTCTGACTGAGCCTTCCTGCTGCGAGTATATTCCTTACTCCTGGTGTACAGGGACGACATGGCCTCGCGGGCTGGCTGGCTGTGAGAAGCAACACCAGTCTTGCTCTCCTGTCGCTCTACGGTGCTGGGCAGGTCCTTCTTCCAAGGTCAGAACAAACTAATTAAACTATTCACAGCTCTGGTAATTAAACCCTCCTGTTTAGGGTGTATAATTTTAGGCATTAATCTGCTGCAGGAAGACCTGAGGCTCCACAACGTTTCTTGTCCGAGCAGAAGCAGAGAAGGTGTCAAGGACTCGCTGTGCTCCAGTGCCGGGTGCTGCTCTGTGCCAGCCTCACTGTCTGGGCCCCGTCCCGACTTCTCCGCAAAAGGACGTTTCCCCTCGTCCAGAGCGTGCCACGGGCCCAGAGGGATCAACCTCTCCCCAGAAGTGCAGGAGGCAGAAACTCCCAGCTCAAGGAGAGAGCTGGAAACTGGCTGGGTATATCTAGACACGAAGCTTTTGCCAAAAAAAGCTACAAAAAGGAAAGAAAAGCGAACCCTGATTTACTCCAGAGCGCAGCCGCAAGCTCTGCCCCTGCTGCATGGATCCGCACGTTTTAAGTGAAACACAAAAGCATTAATCAGGAACAAACGCTGGTTTGGAAAGGGGCAGTCCAGCAGAAGTTGGGTTTTGTTCCATTCTCCTCCTCCACCTCCTCCCCCCTCCGGCGCCCTTACCCATGCACAGGCTTCTCCCGTCCCTCCCGCCTCTGCCTTCTGACATTCTGACATTCCATATCCTGACTCGCTCCAAGAGGAATGCTGGAGGGCAGCCAGCAGCAGCGATTCACTTTCAGCTTGGGATTTGGGCTGCCAAATTGGGTTTGGGATTGGTCTTGGGATTTGGGCAGGAAAAAAAATTTTAAAAAATGGAAATGGAGAGAAGAGAAAATCCCTCCCGAGCTTCTGAGGCCTGGTGGGCTGTGAGTGGGATGTTGGAGGTGAGCTGACAGCACTTTGCAGAGGCTAAATTCCAGAAGTTGTGTGTGGTTGCAACAAAGGGAGATGATTTAAAGGCCATGGAGCAGCTCGTGCCTTGAAAGGGAGGACACACTTGGACAGCACAAGAAGATTTTTGTTGTTTGCTCATAAGCCTGTTTGAGCTGTGGAAGGGCGGCACAGGGCTTGTGCAATGTACACTAGTTCAAGGGAGCGTTTGGAATCAAGGAGGAGGGAGAGGAGCTCAGATGAAAGGACAGAGGGTGTGGAGAGCATGTACCTCTCCCAAACTCCCCTCTCTCTGCCAAGCTCTGCTGCTGCCCAAGCTCACTGGAAGTGGCGAGATGGCTCCCTGTGAAGGCGAGCGTGTGTCCCTCGTGTCCCACTGCAATAGGCCCATGGGATGTTTGTTTGAAAAATGCCTCAAACAGCTCACACAACTACAGAGAATCACAGAATGGTTGGGGTTGGAAGGCACCTCTGGATATCATCCAGTCCAACCCCCCTGTCAAGGCAGGGTCACTTAGAGCAGGTGCCTGTCCTGCCACTGCATCAGCAGTGTCTGTCCTGCTCCAGCTTCACATCTGCTTAATATCAAACATTTCCTACCAAGACCAGGTTGGAAGGGGCTTGGAGCAACCTGGGATAGTGGAAAGTGTCCCTACCCATGGCAGTGGAGTGGAGATGAGTTTTAAGGTCTCTTCCAATTCAAACTGGTCTGTGAAGTGCAGAATAGTATCTATATTAAAATATTTTAAGAATATTATCCCACTCTGTGTTGCTCTGAAATCTTGCTCCTTTTTGCACCCTGCTTGGCACCTGAGTAATTTAAATGGCACAGAGCTGGGGAAGGGACTTGGAATAGCAGCTCCAGTAATACCTTCTGCCATCCAGCATCTTCACTTTTCAGGGGCAAAGCAGCATCACTGTGTAACCAGGGAGAGTGGGAGGTGGGGCTGCCAGATTTTCCTGCTCTGAGAAAGTCACAGTGATATCAGGTTTCTCCATACCTCTTCACAAGGAAGGAGGAGACTAATCATCCAGTGACTGCAGGAGAAGGGAAAAGGGGTTTGGAGAGGTCTAATTCTGCCTGGTAATATCTCTGCATTCCCCTTTCAAGGTAAGGAAATGAAGTCCAGACACACGAGAAGGCAGTGACAGGCACCCTGCTGCTCCAGAGGGCTGGGGCAGGACCTTGATCCTTCCAGCCTCCATCTGTTGCACTCATCACACACCTCTCCCTGTACCTGGAGCCCGACTCTGCTGTACAACAAGGTAATCCAGACGCTTCAGAGGCATATTTATAGACCCTGCACACAGGGTGATCCTTTCACACCAGTCTCAGTTGCTGGAGTTTCAAAACAGTGTAAGCGAAACTGGGCAAACAAGCTGGTGGTGCACTGGAGTGTCCTAATCCCAGCTCCAGGGCTGACAAAGCCCTGCTTAGTCACCAAGATGGAGCTACACAGCTCTAAATTGCAGTGTTTGGCTTCCCCTCCCATCCAGTCCCAAATAAATCACTGTCACATCCCTCCACAGTCACGTTTCTGCTGAGGAGGGGCAGGAAAGCTCCAAAATCAACAATTTTGGTACAGAACTCATAGCCCAAATCCAAAATACACCCTGAGCCATTCCACACTAATTATTTAGTGACCCAGTGTAGATCTCACACAGACTGATTAATACAGCTTGGTAGACAGTAACTCAATTTAGAGAGAAGGAGAGGCTTGATTAGACAGGACACAGCAGCAAGAGATGCAATATGGCAAAACATGCCAGGTTTCAGCATTAATCCAACAAATGCCTGATTTAGGGGTTTCTTCCTGCTGGTTTGTACGGTTTACTTTCAAGTAGTCCCCAGTGGAATTATGAAACATGACTCTCCTTCACAGTGCTGCTATTCCTCACAGCCTCAGCTCTGTCATGTTCAAGGTCATTGTTTAGATCTGACTGTTCCTGTCTGTTCAGGAGATTCCTCAGTTAGTACCAGGCTGGTCCATGCTTTAGCTGTGGTGCTGTGTACTTTATAAGGAATATTTATACAACTTTCAGAAAGACATGCACAAAAAATCATCTTCCATGAGCATTTCCACAACCACTGCACACAATCCCCCGAGGCTGTCTGAATGCTGACCTCATGCTCTGGGGTCTATTTCTGGGCAAAATCACCTTAAAGTTTCTTCTTACCTTGGACTACAGCAGCACAACTACACTACAGTATTGTGTCTTTCCCACATCCATAGGAAAGAGTGTTTTCCTGTAGTTAGAGCTGTGCTCTTGGCTATGATCGCTCTTCATGCGCCTTCACCCAAAAATTGGTCAGGTTCTTCCCCCAAAGAGTGCTGGGGCACTGACCAGGCTTCCCAGGGAATTGTCCCAGCCCCAAGGCTGCCAGAGCACCAGGAGTGTTTGGACACCACTCTCAGGGATGCCCAGGGTGGGATTGTTGGGGTGTCTGTGCAGGGCCAGGCGTTGTACTTGATGGGCCTTGTGGGTCCCTTCTAGCTCAGCAGATTCTGCTACTTCCTTTTCCATTCAGATGTCTGTCCTCTCCCTTCCTTTGGTGATGACGCCTGTGTTCGTACTCCATTTTTAAAATTAGTTAGACAGGAGAACTCATATGCAGGAAAATGATGTATCAGAAATAAGATGAAACCCTGAGCTGAATATTTGAGAGGAAAATACATACACCCTTTTTATCTGTGTTGAAAATCTTCACCTACAGAACATGATGCTGGTAAAACAAATGTCAGCAGTGCTGCAACATTCCAACCTGCAGCAGACAAAAATGGGAAACAAATCTGGGAGTTAAAGCCAGAGCTGCAGTGATGCTCAGGGGTGATGCAAGCCCACAGCACATTCCCTGAGTACAGAGGAGGAGAAGCCCTCTTGGGAGACCAGAATTCTAATACAACTTGAAGAATGAGAGTAGTTGGTATTTTTGGAATAAATTATCCCAAAACTATCTCTTGAAAGTCCTAGCTGTCATTTTTCACACCAGGTTTACCACGTACCTCACTGAATTCCTTCCCATCCAGCTGGGTTCTTTCATCTGCAGCCAAACCTCCTCTATCTCCCAGTGCAGGCACATCCTAGGGAGCACAGTGGTGTCTCCAGCTACACAGGGCTCAGCTGGGGCAGAAAACACAAACTGGGCCCACATAGCAGCATGACATTCTCAGCACTGTGACCTTCCCCCAGGGCCTCCCTGTCTACATCTGCTAAATTAATCACAGCCAGGGACCCTCCTGCCCCAGCACACAACCCTGTGGTCACCAAGCAGGGGGAAGGTCTCTGGCACCATCTTGTCCTTGGCCAACCAGGGCTCCTCTGGGTACCACCTGGCACTCCTAGGGACCATTCCCAACAGACACCCTGGACAATGATCTGGAGGGAGGATTCAATCACATGGATAAGCCTTCCTTCCCAGCTGGCCTCAGGGCTAGCAGCAGATTAAGATGGCACTGTGGTACTGAGCCTTTGAGGATGGGTTCTCAACAGTGGCCTAGCCCCTGCTGTGACCCCCTCCTGTGCTGGGCCAAGTGATGCAAGAATATGGGGGGGCACAGCTACCTGTGAATTACAACCCAACTGGAGGAGCAGAACAGGGAGAGGCAGGCAGCAGGCTCCATGTTTTCCTTTGAACCTGTCACAGAATCACCGAGGTTGGAAAAGATCTTTAAGGTTGAGTCAAACCATTCCCCCAGCCACTGCCATGTTTACCATGAAATCATGTCGCCAAGTACCACATCCACTCATATTTTGAACATTTCCAGGAATGCTGATTCTACCATTGCCCTTGGCAGTCTGTGCCAGGGCCTGACCACCCCTCCAGGGAAGAAATTTTCCCCAATGTCCAACCTGAACCTCCTCTGGCACAACTTGATGCTGTTCCCTCTCCTCCTGTTCCTGTTCCCTGGGAGCAGAGCCCAACCCCCATCTGGCTGCCCCACCTGTTAGGGAGTTGTGCAGAGCCAGAAGGTTCCCCTGAGCCTCCTTTCCTTCAGGCTGAGCTCCCCCAGCCTATCACTGAGCCCACTTTGCTCACTTTTCTTTGAGAAGCAGAGAACCTTCATAATTGCTTCATGTCACTCCAGACACTTCTGATAGCTGCTGGCATCTCCTCCTACAGAGTTCAGCTGTTTGCTCTTCAAGTAAACAAATCTTCCCAATCCTCCCCTTCTGGGTTTCCCACTGCAGGAGCAGAATGTGCTGTTTGCCTGTTGAGTCATGTGCTGGTCCAGGGAATCACTGAAATCTGTAATTTTATGCATACCTAAATCAACTGTAAAACTGCATTTATTCTCATGACACTTCTCTGGAGAAATGGAACAAAATAATCTGGCAGTTGTTTCCAAGAGTCAGGCTACAAAGTCATTATACGTCCAGAAAATAATGTTTCTAGGTGTAAAGCATCTCTGTAAAATATCCAGAAAAAAAGAGAACCTTGGAATGGTTTGGGTTGGAAAGGACCTTAAAGCTCATCTTGTTCCAAGCCCTGACATGGTCAGGGTCACCTTCCACCAGATTGCTCCAGCCTGGCCTTGAACACTTCCAGGGATGAGGCAGCCACAGCTTCTCTGGGCAACCTGTGCAGGAAACTCCGTTTAAACATAAAAAAACCTCCATTTACCACTGCACTAGCCTCATGGGTTCTAGAGAACAGAGTCAGAATTTGATTTTCCACTGCTTTTATGCCACTGGACTGGCCCACAAAACTGAAATCCACAGCACCACAATCCTGCACCTCCCCTTTGCAACAGTGTTTATACTGGGGGCAAAGATTAATAATCCTGTGATTGGCATCACCACAGAATGTCCTATATGGGTGCTCACTTCAGCCCAAAACAACAGCCATTCTTTGTGTCCCCCTTTGTGCCTACCTCTGCTTTGGTCCTGGAACAGGAACCTCCTCACCTTACACTTGTCCCCCACTACATCCAGCCCAGACCAAGAGCTGTCATCTGCAAAGGACGAGCTGTGACCAGCCCGAGGCTGGCTCCAACAGCCAGAAACAGTTCTGGCTAAACACAGAGAGCTCCAGAGCCACAGAAAGGGCTACACCCAGGAGGCCATTGCACCAGGGTCATAAAGTCACTGCTTTCTCCACACGGGATCTTGCAGTAAAATGTCCCTGTCCCTATCCTATCCTATCCTATCCTGTCCTGTCCTATCCTATCCTATCCTATCCTATCCTATCCTATCCTATCCTATCCTATCTATTATATTTTCTTCCTCGAGCCAGGTCTAATAAGCTCTCAGAGAAATATAATACACCCAAAGA
>VYZP01000039.1:39396-79470 GCA_013400635.1 Hypocryptadius cinnamomeus
TCCCATCCCATCCCATCCCATCCTATCCCATCCCATCCCATCCCATCCTTATTCCAAAACACTGGGAAAGGAGTTCACCTGGAAAGAAAAGGCTGAGCCTTGTTAAGCCTCCTGCTCTCACCTCTTTATTCACTGCACCCATCGCATTCTGTGCAAAGAAATTCTGCTTGTTCTGGAGAGAAACTGCTCATTCTGGTGCATAGTGAGTGAATTTGGAATTGGCAGCACAGTCATTGTCCCAGAGGATGTGACCAAAAGCCAATCTTCAAAAGTGATCATAGAACCCAGAAAATCACAGTGTCATTAAGTCTGGAAAATATCACAAGCCTTCTCACCTGTTCTGTGTTCTGGGTGGTGATTGTGTTTTTTTCCTGACAAGGATTTTCTGCTTTGGTTATTGAGATGCTTATGGAGCAGGAGAAGGACTGGAGTCCAGCTCAGGGCTTGATGGCACTTGTTGGTTGGTTGTTTTTTGTGTTTAATTGGTCTTTTACTACCTAAAAAACGTAGTAACTCAGCTCCACTCTTACCCTCTGCACTGCTTATTAACAGTCATGTTCTCATGACACTAGGTAACCTGAGCAGGTAATTTTGACCAAGTATGTCTTTGCACAGTGAGAGAACTAAAACTGGCTTCAAAATACAGATTTTTATTCCTGGGGTATAGTCATGGGCAGCTGAAGAGCTGCTGGATTACAGAAATTAATGTGCTATACAACAAGTATAGCCAAGGAACTGTGTGTATAGAAGAGCCAAGGAAATGTCTGTATATAGCTGTATAAACACACATATATGAGTTCCTTTAGCAGTAACAAGGTCAACACCTACTACCTTTAAAATAAGTTATTAAAACATTACTTGTACTCTAGTCTACAATTTGTACTTCTGAGCATTTGATTTAGCTTATTTAATGGAACTTTGCATCTCAAGATTTAATAATTCAAATTATTAATATTATTACTACTGCTACTGCTATACAACAATTGTACATGATATATAAACCCTACTGTAAATAAATGACTTTTAAATCAACCTGGAGCTTCACCAGGGTCAAATGAGCTTGCAGGGTTTATTTAGCACTGCAGAAGGCAGGCAGGGTTATGCTGGGCTGCAGGATTGGAGCAAAGCAACACAGTCAGGCAGTAGCTGTTCTGTAAATGGGATGTGCAGGCTCTGCTGGAGTTTTCCATAAATGGAATCTGAATCGAAGGAGGGAACACTTCCATCTGCAAGCCCAGGCCAGGATTCCCAGGAGCAGATCTGCCAGGGTGCCACGCAGACAGGGAGCAGAAGGAAAGGGTCTTCCTCTCCTCCAGACACACACAACAGCTGAGAGTCTATAATTACATCTATAGCATCATTCTTCTCCCACTTTTTATTCCCATCTCAAAATTTATCACAAAAAAGCTGGAAGCACCATGCATCAGGCATACCTGGATTAGCACTGAGCAGCATATGCACATCGTTTAGTGGGGGCTGAGAATAGCACATTTTAAATATAAAATTTCAGAGTCTTTTCTTTTTCCTTTCTTACAAATAGAGGTAATAAAGAGCAAGGGTGAAGACAGTTCAAAAAGCAGCATTCTCAGCAAAGAAACATCTTTTTAGCACCTGCAAGTGCCCTATTCTGCAGGAGAAACATCTTCCAGCAGTTCTGCGGAGCAAAGTTGAGTTTTTGGAAGAAAAGGTAAGGTGTCTTAGACACTCAAATCCAGCAGGTACAGCAGGATGAGAAGCTGGGCTGTTCACTGACCCCTGTGGGGACATCTCTAACTTCAGAGGGAGAGAACTGGATCTAAAGCAAAGGCTGCAGAGAGGGAGATGGTTTCACTGTCTTGAGTTCATCATCATTTGAAGATAAAGCTCAGGACAAGCCCAATAAACCAATCTACATCTGCACTTCTACAGCAAAAGCACAGGGAACCTGAGACAGGGCCTGGAGGGGGCAGACAAACCCACAGTTTGAGAGCATCAAAGGCAGAAATCTTCTGAGAGAGCACACAGATGTTCACGTTCCCTCTCTGAATGTGTCACTAAAATGTATTTCACTGAATCACAGAATATCCTGAGTCAGAAGTGACCCACAGGGATCATCCAGTCCAACCCCTGCCCTGCACAGACACCCCAGCAATCCCACCCTGGGCATCCCTGGGAACATTGTCCAAACTCTCCTGGAGCTCTGGCAGCCTCGGAGCTGTGCCCATTCCCTGGGAAGCCTGGGCAGTGCCCAGCACTCTCTGGGGGAAGAACCTTTCCTGATATCCAGCCTGACCTGCCCTGGCACAGACTGACGGTGAGAGGTTACAGAAATGCTTGGCCACAGTGGCAATAACCAGAAAAAACAAACCAGCACCACAAAGGGCTCCTGTTGAAGGGGACAGATGTGTCAGCTTTGCAAAATAGAAATGTCTCTAAGATCACAGACAGGATTGCGTTCAGGCTGTAAATGTAGCCATGGGCACAACCCCCGGGGCAACCCCAGCACTGCCTATTGTCATGTCATAATCCTGGCCAGGTCCACATGTTTTTTGAACACTCCTAGGGATGGTGACTCCACCACTGCCCTGGGCAGCTGTGCCAGGGCCTGACCACCCCTTCAGGAAAGAAATTTTTCCTAATAACCAACCTGAACTTCCCCTGTCTCAACTTCACGAAATTCCCTCTTGTCCTGTTCTCTGGGAGCAGAGCTCAACTCCCCCTGGCTGCCCCTCCTGCCAGGGAGTTGTGCAGAGCCAGAAGGTTCCCCCTGAGCCTCCTTTTCTCCAGGCTGAGCCTCTCCAGCACCCTCAGCTGCTCCTCATCAGAACTGTGCTCCAGACTCTCCTCCAGCTCTGTTGCCCTTCTCTGGACAGGCTTCAGCAAATCCAGAGAGATGCTTTGCTCTGTCCACTCAAAAGTCCAATTTGAGCACTGCTCATGCAAAAAATCAATTGATTTAATCCAGTTCCAACTATTAAAGGATAAATAGTGTTGGAACATAGTATTTTCCAGGGGAAGCTGTCTGGCAGTTGCAGTCAGCAAGTGTTTCCTGACAGGTTCCCTCTACCCACCCAGGTTTCTTACAAGGAGGAACACAACAATTTGCACAGCTATGAACAGGCCATGCCAGAGAAGCTGAGAAAGCAAACAGCAGTACAAGAACCAGATGGAAACAGCTATTTCAAGCTAAGGGACTTTCCAAAATATGACGTAGAGAAATAAAAATCTCAGGGCCCTCAACAGTCATGATCCATTCTGCTCTTTATCTACATTGATCAGATTCTCTGTACCCAGCACAGCCACTCCATGGCTGTAAAACCTGTCTGCCAGCTCAGCTGTGGAAGTGAATGGCTGACACACAACAATATCCCAGTGTCACTGGCCAGGCAAATCTGTAACCTCAACACATTGTCACCTAACTGTGCTTCAAGCCTGTTTCTGACCATCCCTCAGCAGCAGCACGTTGTGGTGCAGAGGGTTATGTCCACTGCCAAGGATGAAATCTAAGATCAATGAAAAGTCAACCTATGTGGTAAAACAGCCACTCAAACCCACCCACAACAGTGCCCAGCACTGGGTAGGTACCTACTATAGAATCACAAATGGCCTGGGAAGGGACTTTTGAAGGGACCTTAAAGCTCATCCTGTTCCACCCCCCACCATGAGCAGGGACACCTTCATCTATTCCAGGTTGCTCCAAGCCCTGTCCAGCCTGGCCTTGGACACTTCCAGGGATCCACGGGCAGCCACAGCTGCTCTGGGTACCCTGTGCCAGGGCCTCCCCACCCTCATAGGGGAGAATTTCTTCCAAATACCTGATCTAAACTTCTCCTCCGACAGTGGGAAGCTGTTTCACCTTGTCCTGTCACTACATGCTCTTGTAAAAAGTCTTTCTCCATCTTTGTAAAACGTTCCCTACAATGAACAATGAGGTGTAAATTAACTAGAGCAGGTGGGAAATTCCTGCCAGAAGGAGTTTTGCAGCTTAAGGATTCAACATCTTGACACACCAAACAATGAAGCAGCTTATGCCACATAATGTTACTTTTCATAGGGGAAGTCCATGTCCAAGAGCAGAAAACTAACAATGACTTTCCAAACATGAGGCTTTTTCTGAAGAGAGGCATGTGGGAGGATATAAACTCTGAACAAAAAGTGACCTTTTAGAGACACAAGGGACAAACCACATCACCACTTTTATCACAGCAACATACCATTTTTTCCTACAGTGGTTGTTTCCAAATGATATATTATTGCCAGAGAATTTGACTCCAATTTTCCAAACAAATTTAGATTACTCCTAAGTTCTCTGCTGGCCATGTGGCAATACAGTTTCTGCTTTTTGTTCCTTCTGGACATGTCTGGGAGATAAATAATTAACTACATAAATGGGTGATGGAACCAGCCTGCACAGGATGGCAGGGATGAGGACAATCAGCTTCTGGCTTTGCCAGAGAGAAGCAGCCATAGAATACTGGAGTCACAGAATGGTTTGGGTTGGAAGGGACCTTAAAGCTCATCTCATTTCATCCCCTGCCATGGGCAATGACACCTTTCACTAGCCCAGGTTGCTCCAAGCCCTGTCCAGCCTGGCCTTGGACACTTCCAGAGATCCAGGGGCAGCCACAGCTGCTCTGGGCACCCTGTGCCAGGGCCTGCCCATCCTTACAGGCAAGAATTCCTTCCCAGTATCCCAGCTAACCCTGCCCTCTGGCAGTGGGAAGCCATTCTCCCTTGTCCTGTCACGCTATGCCTCCTCCAAAGTCCCTCTCCAGCTCTCCTGGAGTCCCTTTAGGCACTGGAAGGGGCTCCGAGGTCTCCCTGGAGCCTTCTCTTCTCCAGGTGAACACGCACAGTTCTCCCAGCCTGGCCCAGAGTAGAGGGGCTCCATCCCTCAGAGCAGCTCCATGGGCTCCTCTGGACTCATTCCAACAGTTCCACATCCTTCCTGTGCTGGGACCCCAGAACTGGATGCAGATTCTCACACTGGGGAGAAGGGCCAGACAGCAGAGCCTGAGCATGGCACATCCCAATTCCATGTGCTGCAGCCCCCTCCCACTGCCCCCAATCCCTTTCTCCAAGGCAGACACCTGTGTCACCACAACACAGCCCACCCAGATATCTACTGCTCTAGGCAGGAATTTTAATTCAGCAGATCAGATTTTTTGGAGGATGACTTCAATCATGTCAGGAGAGACATCCTCCCCCAGCCCACTGGATGACTGACACTGAGGTGGGATCATCAGCTCCCAGAGGGGCCCAGAACCTGCTCCAAGCAGTTCAGGAGTCAGAGACTCCTTTCCATAGTTCTGAACATGTCACAAGGAGACAGATTTTGACAGTTTCCCACAAAAAGTAATGGGATGCTCTATTACATGTATAAGCACAACCATACACTGTAAACCTTTAAAAAATCAAAAATTACAAACATAAATAGACATAAAACAATAGTGAGATTTATTCTGTCTCTGGGATATGGGGCAGGAGCAATGCTGCTCCTCAGGCCGGTGGGTCTGGGCTAACATTCACCCTGGAGTGAGCACTCCCATTTCCTGGAGTGCCTGTGCTGTGTCCACACAGCACTGGAGAGAAGCACACACGTGTCATGGATCCTGCTGCCACCCTATCCATCACACTGCTCCCAGCTCCTTCTGGGAAGAAAGCAGGAGAATCCTGAGACCCTGTGCAACAGCTGCCATGGGTGCAAAGGAAAAGGAGCCTGGGGTGAACTGGAATCATCTGAACTGACTGCACAGGCCTCCCAGCAATGCCATCAGCAGCCAAGGGAGCTGTGGGTGGCTGCTGCAGGGCCAACCCCAGCCCCATGGCTGCAGGGGAATGACTTGCCAACAACTGAGAAAGATCAGTCACCTCAGACTGCACCACAAGTCCGACAGCAATCTACTAAACAAGATGCTACAACATAAAGTTACTTTAAATAGTTATGAGTTTGTGACCTTGGGAATCACTCCTGGAGGACTGGCTGTTTTGCTTCATCTTCCCAGGACCCACAGATTGGATTTTAGCTGGTTTTGTGTTACCCGTCCCCATCACTGCTTCACATTACACCTTCCTAATTCAGCAACTTGGTGAGTTAGAGGAATTCACCTGAAGGCATTTAGCTGTAACCCTGTAGTCACATAACCCACTTGGGTCACTTGGCCTCAGGTACAAACAATGTTTTCCCAGAGCTGTAAACTGGTGCTCAGAGCCAGGCTGAGGAGTGAAGCGCTGTACCAACACGGAGAGCAGCCACCCAGGCTGATGCCCTTCTCCTCATACTGAGGTTAAGAAAAACCAACACAAGCACATCAGGCTGGAGACTCACAAGGCAAATCCTCTGTGCAGATGTGAAGCATTTTTGGAGGAATATTTGCAGAATGAATTTTAATTTCTCTGCTGTCTGCCCCCTTCACCTCCCAGAGAACCCAGGGCACTCTGAACACGATGAGGACGTTCTTCACCACATTCAAGTTCTATGGCAGAGCCTCAGTTCATGCTCCTTCCTGCAGCACTTTGCTGCTATTTCATATTGCTATACATATTAAAGATCTTTCCTTGCAGCATACACAGCCTATTAGAGCAATTTGTTTATAAACAGGAATAACAGAGCAAATCTCTCCCAACCTTATGTTACACAGAATTAAATGCTCTCTAATTTAACTACATGATGCAAGTGACGCATGGTGCCATCTACGTGCCCTTGGACAGGAGCCAGATGGTTTCCTTCCCACATCACACCACATCTCTTCTAGAAATAAACATTCAAGGGTAAAACCAGGGGAAAATACTCATATCCTTAATCTCCAGAAGAGACCCCGGGCCAGCAGCAATGAAGCATAGGATGAGCACCACCATATAGCACTGTCTGGATTGAAAGGATTTTAGTTTCTTATCAGCTGGCCAGCAGTTCACCTATTCTGCTCCTTTTACCGGCCAACTTTCCCTTGTATCCCAGCAAAACAGCTCAGCTCTTGTAGACATACCTTACCATATTAGGCAATGTGAGCCCTGAAAGTGGAGGACTTTGAGCCTTCCTTGGCTTCCAAACACAGTCCACAGGCACAGGGCTGGCTGCATGACACAGGGAAAGGGGCAGTAACGACTGGGGACCCCCAGGGCTCCCAGTACGCCCAGTCTGGCTACAACAGGACATTCGCAAAGCACTTAACAAAAGCTATTCCTGATCTTCTAGTTATTCATCACGTCCATCTTTCACAAAAAGGCAAACAGCATGGTGACAAAAGATGAACTGAAGCCTCTGTGGAAGGATAAAGTGGCACTAAAAGCAAAAATATAGGTGAAAAATAGGACACACCAAAATCAGGACTCCCAGGTCATAGCTCTGAATCAGCAATAACATGAAGACATTGAGTTTGTATAATGAATTTTCCAGTTCATTGGTCCTCCCTTAGAACTTGCAGAGTTAAGCTTAGAAATTCAGCCCTTCTAAGACAGAGATTTAATTTATACTGGTATCTAGTTGCATCTGGTGAGTTCATGGTAACAGTACAAGTAGGCAGAACACTTATTTACAAACCAGAGTGAGCCTGGTTCATTCCATAAATCAAAGCACAGGGAGACAGGAATGGAGCCCATTTAATCCACTTAAGGCAATTGTAATTCACAATCAAATGTTTCAGTGCTACTCCTCCATAAAACTTAATTCCATTAGTGTGTCTGGGGTTTATACTGGGCTATACAGACTGTCCTGAAGGCAGTTCATGACAACAGACATTTTGTTTGATACTTTTACTGCTCAGAAATTGTTATTTTATGAACATAACACTCAGTGTCTTCCTCTGAATTTAAAGTTTTCCTTTGACAAACTCTCCTGTGGGTGAGGCACATCTGTAATGCTCCGGCACAGAACTGCAAGGAGAAACAATCCTTTAAATGATTATAAACATTTTCTACTTGTTCCCTATGCTCTGTCATTTAAAATATACTTTTCTTCCAAATTTGTTCCTAATTGTTCCTGCTGTGCAATAGCAATGGCAGAAGTTTCCCAGAGCAGCTGTGGCTGCCCCTGCCTGGAAGTGTTCAAGGCCAGGTTGAATTGGGCTTAGAGCAACCTGGGGTAGTGGGGGTGTCCCTACCCATGGCAGGGGGTGGGACTGGATGGGCTTTAAGGTCTCTTCCAAACCAAACCAGTCTGTAATAGATTCTATTATTTTAAGTCAGGGCCAAGTCAACTCCAGCAGACTCAGGGATAAAGAAAACCTGCTCTGAAATGGAACACTGGAACATTCTCTTTAGTTTTCATCATCATCCTCCTGCTGCACCCCAGACTAGCCCATTGATCTCTACCCACACTGACTCTGCTGCATTTGTCCCCACTGGCCTCACCAAGACTGGAATTCCCACTGGCATTCTGCAGTCAGTGGCTTGAAGGAACAGGGAAGGTTTCCCAGCTCCAGCCTCCCCCCAGCTCAGTCTGGGTACAACATGAGCTTTCGACTCTCCCAATTTTTATTTTCTGAGAAACAGAGACAAGACTGTGGCCAAGCTTTTCCCCCACCTCTGTTTTGAGCTCAGGTCTCCCCAGACCACACAAAAACTCCTTCCTTTGCAGCTCCTTCCCACTGGAATCACGGAAAAACTTCTCCTAAAGCTGCTTCCCCAGAGGCTTTTTCCAGCTGAAGTCCTTGTACCCTTGAACATTTATTCCACAATAAAACTTTGTCTGCTCTTCCAACTTTCCACAGTGCATCCAGGCAGTCTGTGTCCCAAGGAGGGAGCTGGGGCGGGAGCAGAACAAATGGAGGACACTGACACATCCCACTATGAGACCTCTTAGCTGCCTAAACCTCAGCCAAAGCGTCTGGGCTGGTTTCCCACTCTGGTGCTCATGAGCTCAGCCAAAATAATTCATCCACTTCTGAGAATTAGAACAACATGTATTTGCTCCTTTTTCTCTTTCCAAAACTGCCTTTACCTTTCCTGTGCTAGTCTCCAGCACTGCAGAGCTTGGAGGAGGGATTTCAAGCAAGTCCTTTTTTTTTGGCTTCCATGAAAATCATCCTGATACCAGCCAAGATATAAACACTGGAGGAAAAATGTAACCGTTCCCACAAAATCAGATTCTTTGGGGTTCTGCTACTGAAATGGGACACTCCAGACTGTTCAAGTTCACAACCTGGTGACATTTGGCACCTGTCATTCTAGAACTATAGTTACTGAAGAATTAATGATTATTAACTGTACTTTCTTATTGGCACTAGAACTGAAAACAGAGAGCTGTTCCATGATTCCTGCCAAAGTGATGGCCAGTTAGGACAGAAATCTCTGATTTGGATCTCAAATAAACCAGGGAAGACTGACCAAGTGACATGATGCTGGAGGCATGCATTCAAGAAAATAAACTGGGAACTGGATAAAAAAAAGTGGACTGGGAAAATGGGAAAAACAGCTCTAGCAGAGTGGGAGGAGAGTCTAACCCAGGTCTAAGGTCTAAGGTACACTGGGTGCATAAGGAACCATGGTACTGGTGCCCTGAAGCACCTGCACAAAGGGGATGATGGAACTCAAAGGAAGTTGCTCTGCTTTTAGATGGATCCCACATGAAAATCACATGAAGTGTTAGACAAAAGGAATCCTTGCTGTTAATTTGGGGAAAACCAGCAATTGTAAGAAACTGGGTGACCTTGAATTTTTGGGCAGCTGGGTCCTCCCAAAGTGCAGCTTGTCCATTTACATGAGCAGTGAGGACTGTGCTCAATAAAATCTTCAGCAATTTTAGAACTAGACTCCAAGAAGCCTCCAAACCTGCAGCCTCAGCTACTCTTTTGTCTTAATTTAGGTAATCTGGGACAACTTCCCAGAAGAACAAGACATTCCCAGCAAGTCCCGAACATGCCTGCTGGAAACAAGGTGTCCCTATTATGATTATTACTTTTACACATTGCAAAACTCCCCTCCTTCAGTCTTACTGTGAGGCAGCAGAAATGTCAAAACAATTTTAATGACGATAAATGGTCGAATCTTTGCTGCAGGGTTCAGTGAAGATTTCAGGAAGCTCTGCACTGTTATGAGCAGAAACTCCTGTGGGAAGAGCTGGCCTCCTTGAAGCAGGTGATGCTTCTGTGAGCACAAATATCTCACATTTCAAGTGGAATAAAGTGCTAAGTAAGCATTGGGAAAGCAACGGCTGCCATGGAAAGATAAGCACATGCTGAACGCCATCCCAGCACCACGTGAGTCTCTGGCCCCAGCAAGGCTCGCCGTGACTTTGCCGCATTCTGACTGAATATTGCAAGAATGAAAACAAAAACAGAGTCTGAAGAGTGTTATTGCCAATTTTCAGCAAAGAACCAGTTAATTCCAACTAAATGATGCTTCAATCATTCTACTGCATTGCAAAGTATAGGGAAAGGCTCCCCCAGGTTCACCGTTTCCCAGCAAAAATGAAACATCCCACAAGCAGGCTGACCCCTATGCAACCTTACATTTGCTATTTCTCCCAGGTCTTCCACACTGCACTTTAATAGTTTGGAAATGTATTAAGCTTTGACATTGTCAGAGTCAGTCATGTTGTCAGGCTCAAATGTGTTTCAGACAAAGACAAACAAAACCAAAGGAAACTAAGGTGATTTGGAAAGACTCAGTAATTATTATAAAATGAAAGAAAGGGCCTCAAAGGATGAGACCATTTCAAGAACAGGGGAACATTGACCAACTTCTGACATGCTGCTTGCAAAGACCATTTCCCGCAAGAAAACAAATCCGTGACACAGGAGAGCAGATTTCAGAAATACAAAACATCCTGTCCAAAATAACAGTGATTCCAAGATCCAAGGTCACACCTTCCCCAGGACACCTGGGATCCCACTGCCCTGGCAGTGCAGCCCCACTGCTGCATTCCCTCCAGGCTCCTCAACTCCTGTGCAGCTCTCCAGGAGCCAACACTGAACTCAGGCCACGCTGCAGATATACCTCATCTTTCAGAAGAGAAATCAGTAAGGAATTTGCTGCTTGGAACTACCTGCCTGTTCATACTCCTGAGCAGAGCCTGAACTCTCTTACAGACAAGAGTAAAAGCCACCAACACCCAAGAGTGACACATAGTGATTCAGATACATGGTCTCACTTACCCGAGTTTCCTTCACTTCCTCGTTTCCATCAACTTCATCTTCATCCTAGGAGGAAAGGCAAACAATAAAATTAGGCAGCTCTGGAGACAACAAAACTTTATCCCAAGAAGATAATGTATTGTTTATAGAATCACAGAATCATTAAGGTTGGAAAAGACCTCCAAGATGAACAAGTCCAACCTTTGACCGAACACACCATGTCAACTCCACCACAGCACAAAGTGCCACATCTATGTGTGTTTTGAACCCTACCAGGAATGGTGACTCCACCACTGCTCTGGGCAGCCTGTGCCAGACCCTAACCACCCTTCCAGTGAAAATATTATTTGATGCTAATTTTAGGAAAACTTCTGTCAAAAGAAATGACTGTCCAAATGCTTTTGGCTAATTATCAGATCAGGTTTGGTGTCCTAATGGCCATTTAGAAGATCTTGGTATTGAGGGTAGAATTACTCTCTTAAGATGGCTCCTGCCATTCCAATGCTTCTGAGGAGTTGGGAGGAAGTCCCGAATACACTGAGGGAAAAATACTTGGAAAAACTGCACATCTGAAATACTGTCATAATATTGACTTCCAAAAGTATCTCCAGTTCAGTTAGACTCCGGGTGGAAAGACTCATCATCCCAGGTATCTTGCACTTGCATAGCCTCTCTAAGCCACTGCCCTTTGTAACTGCTCCAGGACTTCATGGAGCAAACGTGAACTACCATGACATCCCAGCTGACTCTGGACTCATTAACCATAATTTCATAATTCTTATTCTCTCCTGGAAAAGGTGACCTATTTTCCTAGCTGAGGCTCTAACCAAAGTTTGGAAGGTTGGATCCCTTCCCTCAGACTGAAGAAATCCTTTGAAATTAGGACTAAGACAAATGACCATGACACAGACAGCTCTTCTCAAACTTGTGGTGTGAGTGTTCCCTGGTGCTGGGAGGGGGCCCAAACATGAGTTTTCTTCCTATTGTCTTTCTTTCAGGGGGCCTAAAGAGCAGACAAATTTGGGCTTGAAGAAATTTGAAAATACTTCAGGTGGCTTGTGACCTCCTTCCAAAGGAATCGGACTTTGAATCTCTCCTCTCCCATGCAGGCCCTTTCCCAGTCCATGACATGGCTCGGGAACAGGCTGCCCAGAGCCTGCTGCTCGGTCTGATATAGGCCAAACAGGTATGTGAGACCTTTGGATATGCCAGTCTAAAAGAGAGCTGGAGAGGGAAGAACTAAGGGGAAATCAATGGACTGGGAAGAAAATCATGAAGCTTGGAATGGGAAGAAAATTCACCCAGGAGTTTCTCTTTCTAAGGAACTCAGACTTACATCTTGTGTTGAGAAGATGATGCCGGTGCCTCTCCGTCTCTCTTTTGGGCGTCGCCGCTCTCGGATCGACTGTTTGTTCAGGGATCTGTCGTCTGAATCCTGATCTTCACACTCTGGCCAAGCAAAGAAAGACTGCTTTGATTTCAGTGATTTACATCTGTGCTTTTGCTAAGGTTCTGGGGCTCTTTTCAAGCTGACCGAGGTCATCTTGCCTTGTGTTATATTACAAAGGAGTTATTAAACCAAATGAAACGGAATCTCAGTGTCCTACTACAGCTGGATACTCACACTCCTTCCCTCATCAGAGCCAGGGAAGTTACCCCAGCTGCCAGCTCTCCCCAAGTCATACTGACTTACTCCTGTTCTGAGGACAACCTGTACTAGGGGAACCTCTTTCCCCAGCTCTAATAGCTAAATGCTCCATGATCACTGTCTCATTTATTTATCCAAAATGAAAAATAACCATTTTTATCCCTTTGTTACAAGCAATAGGAATTTGTTTAACTTCATTTAAACAAATAAGATTTGTTTTGTGACATGGCAGCTTCCCTCAGAGTAACAAGTAAACGTGTTCTCTCCTTCTGTACACACCAGAAGTTCTAAACCACAAGAAAACCCTTGAGCTTTGTCTGTTCTTCACTCTCCTGGTACGTACCATTTTTCTCCATCTCTGTGCCTGCCGCTCTGAAATCCGCTGGATTCACAGAGTCCAGCCCTAGATATTTATTTGTTCGAGTCAGGTATGAGCTCGTATAGAGCAGAGGTGCTGCTGTGGAAGGAGACACAGGTGTCGTGGGTTTGTCGGGCTGTGCTGGGCCCCTCAATCGCCGATAGACGGTCTAGAAACAAAGAGCCATGACAGAAAAATAGTACGGTGAAAAGGAAGTACCAGATTTTGGATTTCAGAGAATGCAGTAATTTTTCAGAGTGCAATGTTTTCTTCACTGCTGCTGGAAGTGATCACCTACACTTGGTAGATCAGGTCCATTCAATCAGATAAGAATGGATGTTAAAGTCATTGCACAGCTACAGTGTAAAAGCATCCTCCACAGCTGGGAGACCTGGAATCGATCCCTTTGTCCCTACAGCTCATGGCAGGAGACACAAGTTATCTAATAGAAAGATATGATTTAGAGGGAAAAAAACAGAGGTGGTGGCAGGGGCAGAAAACTGGCCTCTCCAGCTTTCCATTACACATTGAACATCTGTGGAAAAACGTGAACACAAAGACTCTGCCTAGACTGCACAGCAGGATGGATTCAGGCCACATTTCTATCATTAGCCTTCTCATTAGACTTTCTGGGATTTACACCATTTTATCTTCTGGCAAGTGACAGAAAGGTGAAATTCCCAGAGGAGAGCAAAGGCAGAGCTAAGCTCCAGCACCTCCACATGCACCTCCCTCACGCTGAACTGCTGCTCCTCAGTCAGCAGCGCCTCTCTCCAGCTAGTCTGTCCCCCTAAGAATAAAAAGATAACCGCCAATGAATATCTCCTGACGTCAGCTCTCCTAATGGTTTTGCCAGCTCTCAGGCAAGGGGTACTGAGGCAGAAGGATCACCTCGTCGTCCGCGCTCCGTCCCCACCGCGCGCGGCTCTCCGGCCTGTCGCCGCTGTCCTCGGCTCTGTCGCCCTGTGGCTCCTGCGCCTGGCGCTCCGCCCGCGACCGGCTGAACGTGCGCTCGGCCTCCTGCAGGTCCGTCAGGGTCACTCCCTGCAGGGAAACATCAGCCTTCCATTCATGCACAGAATGCATGGGACACCCTGTGCCAGGGCCTGCCCACCCTCACAGCCAAGAACTCCTTCCCAATATCCCATCTAACCCTGGCAATGGGAAGCCATTCCCCCTTGTCCTATCCCTCCAGGTTCTTGTTCAAAGTCCCTCTCCAGTTCTATGGGAGCCCCTTTAGACAGTGGAAGGGGCTCTAAAGTCTCCTTGGAGACTTCTCCAGCCTGAAATTACATTTTCAGTCTTCCAGGTCAGTTTAAAATGCCACAGACTCACATCTGGTCAGGCTCATGTTTCACCCCTATGGTAAGAGAAAGGGAAGAATTCTGTTGCCTTTACTGTATTTCTCAGCCTACTGACATAATCACTGACTCAAAGCAACCCAAATATATGTGATCACACTACAAACTAAGAGGCAGGCACATTGCAGAAAGCAAAGCTTGGAAATCTAACTCATGTATGTCTGTGGGAGGGTTTTGTAATAACTGCTTGAAGGAAATTTTGCCAGAACCTCTCCAAAACAGTGTGAGTGCAGACAAGTCCCTTGCCCTAAGAAATAATGTAACAGAAAAGAAAATCCTGCCTCTTTACAGAAGCATGGAATGGTCTGGATTAGAAGGGACCTTAAAGTCCATCTCATTCCACCCACTGCCACGGGCAGGGACTCCCCCCACTATCCCAGGTTGCTCCAAGCCCTGTCCAACCTGGCCTTGGACACTTCCAGGGATGGGGCAGTCACAGCTTTTCTGGGCAACCAACCAGCTCTCTTCATCCTACACATGAATGTGAACATTTCCATTCTTTACCTGGGTAGACCTGCGAGTCTGCCGGGCCTGTCTGGATCGTGCCTTCCTCAGTGATTCTGCTTCCTCATCCCGCACCGGAGTCAGATATGACCTGGAAAAAAAGGAGGTGCAGAAGAGGTTAAAGTCAAAGCAGATGATCTGCCTTCCTGTCTCTGTAGACTCCTGAGCTATTATTCTCTTTCTCATGGACAAAAATTAATTTTAGCTCCATCTGCTATTGCTGTTTCTTTGAGACAACTTCCCCATGAGCACACAATACACATGTGTTCACAGCACCTTCTCCCCAGAGCCTCTCAATAAACCCTTTAGTGTTGGACATGTTCTGTTTAAAAGGTGCACCTATTCTCTAGGTTATTTGC
Source organism: Hypocryptadius cinnamomeus (assembly GCA_013400635.1). Classification (NCBI taxonomy): domain Eukaryota; kingdom Metazoa; phylum Chordata; class Aves; order Passeriformes; family Zosteropidae; genus Hypocryptadius; species Hypocryptadius cinnamomeus. The sequence goes on from VYZP01000039.1 coordinate 54,678, forward strand.
TCTATTCCAAATCATTGCATCATTAGGAAAAGAACCCCACTCGTCATAAACACCCTCTCACTCAGACAAAAATCTCAGAACAGAAATCCTGTGCTGGTGCATTCCTCAGACCCTCCTTCCTGTCATTATAGTCACGATCATATTCCTGCAATCTGCTGCCTTCATCAATATGAAACCCATCACGCCAGGAGCCACTGAACTGCAGGCATCACAGAGACACATGCCTCAGAAAGAGCCATGGAAATAAAGAAATGACCTTCACACTCTGCGTAAACCAAGATCCTTAACACTGAAAAACCCACAGTTAAACACAGACTTTTGCACAACTAGATTTCATCAAAGCTGGGAGAATTCGAAAGAATTATTCACATTAAAATACATAAACTGCAGCCTCTGCCCTGGCATTCACTGGGAGGAACTGGTGAGGAAATGAGCAGTGCTTTGAGTCAAGGAGTGCACAGCAGTAAATTATTTCCATGCTGCAGGAGAGGCTTCAGTCTTATGAACAGTTAATTAAACTTCACTCCTCAGCCTGGTTAATATGGAATGATTATTCACACTGTCCCTCTGTACAGGGATGAGGGTGCTGGAATGCTCTTTGCAGGTCTATCACTGTCAGGTTAACACTGTACCAGAGGTCTGCATGTGTTCAAAGGGCAGTGAGCTAAGTGAGGGATGAAGGTGTTTGTCCTTGGACTCTTTTCCTGGTTTTAGTCCACCACCTTCATGGGAAAGGTAATGGGCTAAAGAGGATTTGCATCTGATCCAGTATGTTGACATTTATTAGAAAGTTCACTACATTGCTGCACTGTGACAAAACCACAGAGAATGTGGAAATTTGGATCATTCTAAAATAATCTGCCATGGTGTGTTTTATCCACCCCCAGGACCTGTGTTCAGTGCTGGTTCAGCTGTGCAGCAAAACAGCCTGGCTTCCAGAAAGGAATCCCCTTTACAGGGTTTCTTGGCTTGCAGGAGGTACAGACAGTCACCTCCCAGCTCCTCAGGTGTTGTGGGGCTCATGTGAGAGCCTTCTCACCTGAAAGTGGTGCAAGGATTGACCTGACATATAATGCGCTGAACATCCCTGATCTCCAGAGGCCAAGGAAAGTGCAAAGGATTGAGTCTGTGCCAGGGATGCTGCACTGGAGACTCCTGGAGGGGCAGGCACTGATCTCTGCTCTCTGTGACCAGGCACAGGACCCGAAGGAATGACATGAAGCTATGTCAGGAGAGGGTTAGGCTGGGTATTGTGAAAAAGACTTTTTCCCCCAGAGGGTGCTGGGCACTGCCCAGGCTCCCCAGGGAATGGGCACAGCCCTGAGGCTGCCAGAGCTCCAGGAGCATTTGGACAATGCTCTCAGGGACAGAGTGGGATTGTTGGGGTGGCTGTGTACAGCCAGGGATTGGACTCAATGATCCCTGAGATCCTTTCCTACTCAGGAGATTCTATAATTCTTTGAACTGTGCCCTGGGGGCTGCCTGCAATGGAGACGAGGGCTCGCAGAGCTGCACTCCCAGGGTGTGATTTATCACCTTCACGAGGAGCCTCCAGCACAACCCATGTGCAGCACTGCAGAGGAGCTCATTTCTTCCCATTGATTATCCAGACAGACACATGAGCTGTGATGGATATGCCAACACGGGAAGCGCCTACACTTCAGAGGGATGACTGTCTCTCAAGGATCTGCTGTTTCATGAACAAGAAAAGCTGCTGTTTGATGAGTGAAAGCTGTGCAACTCCTAATTTTGCAGAGCAGGAGCTCTCCTGCTCTCTCTGCTGCAGTGTGTGCACTGTCCAGGTAATGGCACATTAAGGAAACAATAAGCATTTTCTGCAGCTTTTGACACAAGCAGAATCACTGCTGTTTGCCCAGCAATCAGAAGCAATAAGCCACCTACAGGAAGAAGGCATTTGCAAAATATACTGCAAATGAAGTTCAGAGCAGTAGTAAAATAATATAAATTCCTGAAATGTATAAACCAAGTAAATTCGTAGCTCAGTACAGCAGGCACTTTGCTGCAATGGCTTTGAATCAGTGGAATTTAAATCAGTGGAATTTACTCTGCAATGAGGACACAGGTATGTAGGAGCTACAGGTATAGAGAGGACAAAACAGGTTTTCAAATGAGTTTCAGGAATGGTTTGTCAAATCCGTGGGGTCCAGGTCAGCCCCAGGTGTGGGGAGGGGCTCTGCAGAAGGGGCAGCCCAGGCACTTGCAGGAGGCTGCTGGATTTCCTTGGTGCAGTTCAGCCACAGCTTTGCTTTGGGTACAGCAAGAGAAAAACCATTTTGGGTCTTTTACCCCATCATCCTCCCAGGCTTTTTCCCCTCTGCTCCCCCAGCATTTATATAAAAATACAGACATCTTACAGCATCATTAGCCATTCTGGGAGTCCAACCTGTAAGAGGGACTTGATCTTCAGCTGAGCACATCCTGCAGGTCAGCATGGCTCAGCCTGGGCCACATCCGCAACCATTCACCAACTTTTGGGTTCTTTCCATTTACACAATTCATCACTTCCTGGAGCTCACCCAAAGCCATTTACAGCATGAGATAACTGAATTTTCTGAGGCAAGTCAGCAGAGCCACTGCACAGTGACAGAGCTGGTTTCTGCAAGGGAGCGGCCACAGCCTGCTCTAGGCGCTGAAGGAGGGGCTGTGCTGTCAGTACCTGTAACTGCACACAGCAGCCTGGCAATGCAGGCCCAGGTGTGTCCTGCTTGGGACCCTGTGTGCTTTGCTTTTTAATTTTGGGGGAAGGCAGAGAAAAGACAGATTTTACAATGTGTCGCTTTGCTTACAAACTGAATTTTGAGAGACCTGAGTGTGCTAAATGGGCTGGAAGAGAGAGAGAGGGAGCAAATGCACAGGAGACGGCGAGTTGGATGCAGCTCAGGGCTGGGCTGGGCTGGGCTGGATGGCACAGGCAGAACAGCATGCTGCTCTCCAAAGCAGAAACACTGCAGAGCACAGCAGGCTGCAGGGCACAAGCACCAAATGGGGTGTGAGGCAGCCTCTGAACAAGCCACAGAGTTTTTAATTATGTTTTAAAGGAACATGCTGCTGCCTCAAGTGCAGAGCCTGTGTCACCCTCTTAATTCAAGCAAATATCTCAGGGTCAAAGCAGATCTTCAAAGGAAAGGCCCTATGTGTTGTGTTTCCTTGCAATAAGCTTTCTCTGAGAAATACTGGCAATAAGAGCAGCCATCACACCAAGCTCAAGGCATGTATAAAGCCGAACAGATTTTTACCAGAGTTTTGGCTGTAAGTTCAAGGAGAAGAATAGAAATTGTTCAAGATGTGTATGTGAGAGCCAGCAAAACCACTGCAGAGGTTTACAATTCCCACAGACAGAGAAAAGTGTGTCCTGCTGCCCTGAGAGAGCTACATCCTTCTGGTTTGTGTACTATCTAAGAAAAAACCTGGTAACTGACTGATGAACCTGGCTCCCACTTAATTCTGCCTATTTTCAAGAAAATACCTATTTTCATCTGTCAACTCTTTCATCAAGGATAGTGTAAAACTCAAATGGATCCCAACTACTCTTCCCCATATCAAGGCAAAAGGAGCTGCAATACAATACTAATAGAAGGGGAGATTCAACCCAGGAAATAGGAAGGCTGGTTGGCCAGGCTAGTAAACCAGGAATACAGGAGCAAATCTGTATGTTAGAGAATGCTGGCCAGAAGGAAAGAAAACATTGTGAGGAGAAACCCCTCCCAAGTTAAGGGTGAACAATGCAGAAAAGAGAGGTACAATGCCCTGATGGTTGGTGCATAGGTAACAAGAACAGAAGATTAATTTCTCCAAGAAACATACAGTCTTCTGATAATCTTTTATGACACTGGTCTTCATCCTGCCATCCTGAACTCCTTCAGGCACTCAGAGCTTCAAATGTTTCTGGCAAACACCATTCACCACCATGGAGTCCTTTGGCAGAACATCACCAAGTCCCAGAGGGAACAGCAAGAATGTGTAAAACCTGGAGTTTTACATCACCTACATGTGGTAGAGCAGCTGTGGCTGCCCCATCCCTGGAAGTGTTCAAGGCCAGGTTGGACAGGGCTTGGAGTCACCTGGTCTAGTGGAAGGTGTTCCTGCCCATGGCAGGGGATGGAATTAGATGAGCTGTAAGTTCCCTTCCAAACCAAACCTTTCTGGCATTCTACGAACATCTGGCAACAAATTTGGAAGCTAAACATCCACCAAGTTCTACATCTGCTCTCTTCTCAGAATTTCTTCAAGGAATTTTGTTCTGCTGTCAGGACTGAAAATTGAGATACTCCCCCAACATGAGCTGCATTGGGCCATGACAGGTTCCCTCCATCCCTGTCAGGTCCTTCTCCAATAAATCCAGGTCCAGCAGCCAGCACAGTAAGAACATGAACTGCACACAGTAACTGGTTCATCATCACAGTTTTCCCCAGTCTCTGGAAATGAGACTCTGCTGGTAATGAACTGGAGCTGGGCTTGATGGGGCTCTTCTGGAGGAAAGCTCTTCCTAGGCCCTCTCCAAATCCTCTCACCTCTTTCTAGCTTAGAAGTGACTCTGAACTACACACATTAGACTAGAACCAACAGTGAGAGTTTTCTTGGAAGCCAGGACAGACTTTTGGCTCTTCCAAATCCAGGTAACACAGGTAAGGGGAGCCAGGCACAGGTTTGGCTCCCTGTCCATAAGGAGGTGTGTTCACCACATGGAAAGCTATGTGGCTACTCAGATTTAAAATGTTTGAAATTTCTCTTCTTAATAAGAGTATAGTATCCCTACTCCAAACATGGAGTGATTTTAAAAAAAGTCTTTGTCACACATATATCTATTTCTCAGGCATACACACACATATATATGTTTATATATACATGTAAGTATATTAAAAACTCACATGCACTGTGAAAAAAGGAAGATTAAAAAAAAAAGTCAGCAAAAGCCTCCAGTACAGATATTGTTCTCCTGGAAACAACTGGAAAAGTACAGCATCCCAGCAATGCATTCCTATAAACTGGAGAGTTGCCATTAGCAAATAACTGTCCATAAGCTGGAGGAGAGAGGAGAAGCAAGTGCAAGTTCTGCAGGCAACAATGCTGACAGCAGTTCCCAAAATACAATTCCTTAAGTTAGAAAATGAACTATGCCCCCAGCAGCAAGTCAGTCATTGGCAGCTACATGGAAACAGTCAGAAAAAGAAACTTTCCTGCTCTCTTATCCAAGCAACAGGTTTTGGTTCTTTCCTGAATTTATCCCTGTGCTGACGTGTTCTGCCCATCAGCCCACTGCAACTGGAAATAGTCATTAGAGAAACTGCCAGAAGCTGGATGTGCTCTGAGAGACCCTTCCAGGCAGGAGAGAAGGACAACACATCAGACTGCGAGTGCTGGAGCTCGGAATGAGGGGGGAGACAGCCTGACAATGCCGAGTCATTTAATAAGCTGAAGACAGAAGGATAACAAGATGATGGTCCTAAAGCCTTTCACAGCTGGCTGTGAGAAGGCATGGCTGAGAATTCCCCATGTTCAGGCTTTTGCTGCTGGGAGCTGCCGTGTTTCAATCCGGACAATGAATTCTCAGCTCCTGCAAGTTTCAGTGTCTGAATTTCAGCCCTTTGGTTACAGGTTGATTAGCAGGTTCACTAGCAGCAGATTAACTTCTTTATTTCCCACAGCTCTGCTGTGCTCGAAATGTTCAGGTGCTGATCCAAGATATTAAGAGACTTGTGATCTTTGCCACTTGTTAATCACAACAACCAGCTCCCTTTATACCTGCAGAACTCCTCTTTCCATGGGACGTTTACAATGGGATGAGGTTAAACGTATGACAGCTGAGGCTACAAGAACATTTCCCATCAGGGAGGTCAGGATAATTTTGGTCCTTTCCCATGCCCCCGTCCCTGGAAGTGTGCAAGGCCAGGCTGGACGGGGCTTGAAGCCACCTGGTCTAGTGGAAGGCATCCCTGATAGAGGAAACCAATGTACTGCCTCTGCCAGCATCCCTCTCATTTGCAACTAAACCAGTGCAATTTGACATTTTCAACAACTTTAAGCAGACCTGTTAGAGCTTTCCCAAAAGCTAGTCTGCAGTCTGAAACAGGAAATTTTCCAGGGCAGAGAATCCCTGGGGAAACAAAAAAAAAATTAACTTGGCAAAACTCTGAGTTTTTGGGAAATTGTCCTCTGCAACTAAAAAATAAAGTAAAATCAAAACTTGATGGTGATCAAATTCAGCTGCTGAACCAAATAAGCCCGAGGAGCGATGTCCACCTGCCAGTGCATCCCAGCAGCCTTCCACTGCCACCTTGTGGGAGCAGGAGATGCTTGAGCAGCTCCAAGCAACAGGATCACAGATCAGCCCCAGCTGAATTATGCAAAATATCACTGAATATTAATAATGTATCAAAGATTTCCATTTCCTACTGAGCTCACATCCACTGGCAATTTCTTGGCCAGTGACTTTGGTTCAATTTCCAGTGCCCACTGTTCTCAGGTTCAGAAGATTAAGTCTGCACAAAAACTTTTCAAATAGAAATGCCAGGGAGGTTACCTGGCTTCTTTGGCTCCTCCAACTGTCACATCCCCAGTCAATACCGTGGAGCACAGAACTTAACAGACTAGCTGATTTAGTGCTGAATTAGCTCTCAGCTTTAGTGACACACAGGATCTCTACAAATATTTCAGGTAAATCCTTGGCTTTAATAGCCATTTTGGACACAGAGAAGTAGCTGAATTTGTCAAAGTTAGTAAAGCCCAGCCCCTAAACATCCAGGCAGTGGCACTGGGACGGCACCGGAGCCAGAAGGTGCCATTATTGGTGTTAGACCGAGGATGAAGCGCGTGCAGCAGGGCAGTGGTTCCCATTAGTAAGCCAAGAGGAATTGCACACACACTGGGCATGGACAGGGCTGGGGAAAAGGCAGTTTTACCTGCTGCTTGCTCCACGCTGCCAAGCTGCAGTTCTTTTACAATGCTTAGCTCAAGTGGTCCCTGCTTCCTTTCCTTGACCATTCCTGAAGGATCCTGCATGGATTCCTGCTTTTGTTAGCAGGCCAACCTACAGCCTGGGCTCCCCCGCTCAAAGCAAATGCCAAAATATCCTCCCCACTTGCCCTGAGGCCTGGGTGGATAAAGCCCTGCTGGCTGAGCATGCAGCACACACCTGCTCGCCGCCCCTGCAGGAAACCGCACTGACCCCGGCCCACACCTCGACCTTACTCAAAATAAAAATGCAGCCTGATTTCTGATCCAGCAGAAGCAATCTCGCCTCTTCCCAACATGGACAATCTCAGGCCAGCAGAATTCCTGCCCTCCCACGTCATCTGCACCAGCAGCCTTTGAAAAAAGGGACAACTTTATCTGAAAGCGATTAAGTGCAGAGGCAGAGGCAGTGGCAGGGAAATGCTGTCACAGCAGGTGCCAGATGATCGCTCAGCTCTTCACAGGAGAGAGAAACCTCTTAACTTCTTGTTGTCCACTGTGTAGTGTGGACAGGAATCCTTCCCTTGCCTTGTAGCAGCTCCTTGCATGAGCATCCCACCGCTGTGCTTCCCCAGGGACCTTTCCCAGGAGATTAAGACCACTCAGCTTTACACCAGTCAGTGATAAGGATTATAGAGTCAAATGCTATTAAAAATATGGCAGCAGTGAGCTACTGCTCACAGCCCCTTCTGCTAGTTCCTCTCAAGCAACAATTAAATACTCCTTGAATGCAAATCTTATAGTTTAACCTTCACAGAGATCAGGGTCCTTTAGTCAAATCATAAGGGTTAAGGGACATATCAGGTGACACATCCATGCTCTTCCTAGAGGAGACACACTCAGAATGCCCACAGGACAAGAACCACGAGGTAAAAGGACTTGCCAAAAATTGTTCATCTAACAGTACTGGTGAAGGATGATTCAGTTATTAATATATTAATAATATATGCTACTATAATTAGCAGCTGGATCCTTAGCATGAAAAATAAATTCCTCTTGGGAATGAAGCAGGAAACAGAAGTGTTTGTCAAACACAGTTACCTGGCATGTCAGTGAATTTCCTTCAGCCGAAAAATATTTTTAGGGGAGACTTTAGAGGGCAAGAAGGCATGGGCTGAGCAGAGCCACCAGCCCCAAAGCTGCCCAGAAAACCAGTCCACCTCACTCCTACTCTGGATTTGTCATGGAATCCTGGAATGGTTTGGTTTGGAAGGGACCTTAAAGCTCATCTAGTTCCACACCCTGCCATGGGCAGGGGCAGCTTCTACCAGACCAGGTTGTTCCAAGCCCTGTCCAGCCTGGCCTTGGACACTTCCAGTAATTGGGCAGTTATGTGAGAAACTGGTCAGAATAAATTAAAAAGTAAGGGGAGAGATGAGTTTCCTGTCTCTAAGAGTATGTCTGATGGCAAGTGCTGGAACCACCCTGCTGGAACCTTCCTGAGGAACAGGAAGAACACACACAATGGCAGAATTCAGTTGTATAAACACAGTGGTGGGGGGGGTAAAAAAAAAAAATCCTAATTCTTGGCAAACCAGGAGAGATTTCAAATTCAAGAGTCCATTCAAACTGGCCACATAACTGAGAGCAGATTTGCCTTTCAGAAGTTCTCAGGCAAAGCATGTCTCACCCCACGTGCCAGCTGTGGGCTACATGGTCACATTTCCAGCTGTTCTGGGAAGTAAAAGTTCCAAAAGAAGAGTATGAAAAGCTTCAGCCAGATCTCCCAGACTTTCTTTCCAGCACAGATATCTCATGGCTCAAGTGACATTCCAGTATAGCAGGATCTCCTGCAGCCCCTTTCTAAGCCCAGGGGACAGAGCTCCAAGCAGCCCAGACCTGTGACACCAGGAACACTCTGCAGTGCAGGACTGCTGGGAGAAGCTGCGACCAGAGCCCTGCACTGAATCTGCACAGACAGGATGCAGAGAACTTGGGTAAGAAGCTTTTGGTGGCACTAGAGGCCGCTGTCCCCCTGGATGAAGTTGGATAATCCAGCACTGGGCTACAACCAACATGAACCCCCATTCCCCACCATCTACGGGCATCCAGCAGAAATGAGGAAGCTATTAGTTCTGCCCTAGGAAGAACCGGGTCTGTGTGAGGTACTGTAGGCACAACATCCACACAGCTGAAATCCACCCCCAGCAGAGCCAGTGCTGTTTGAGTTCAGTGGACAAACACACTGACAATGGGAGACAATTTGCTTTTGGCAGGAGATCATCCAAACGGCCAGACCACACTGATCATCAGCAGCTCCAAAATTCCCAGAAAAAACCCAAAAGAAACTGCCTGGCACAAGCACTGGCTGTGGGAGATGGCACATTTCCAGCTCACAGCATTAGCACACTGCAGTGCTGCAGAGGACCATCAGGAGGCTGGGATGTGCAGCAGGACACACGGAAGGCTGGGATGTGCAGCAGGACACACAGAACACACGTGGGAGCAGCCGGGCCCCAGCCCTGACCGGGCACGGTCCAGCTGGCACCACATGGCATTGCAGGCCCCAAATGGATCTCTGCTCCACTGCCTCTCTACTGTTAGTTCTTTCCTCCCCCCTGTAATTTACACCATTTTCCAGCATTTACTGGAGCCTGACCAATTCAGCTGGAAAACAAGGAGCAGGTGAATCACCATGGGTAAAACTGTGGTGGGGCAGGGTAAGGCTTACTGGCCACCACAGGATGCAAACCAGCACTCCAGAGCACTATGCCAGTCCTTCATTCCCAGCCTTAAGCAGCCTCTTCTGCTTTAACCTTTTGGCTTCACACAGATAATTTTAAGGCCACAAGTTTGGAGATATCCCTGTGATCTAAAATTAGATGATCAGCCTGTTTATGTTTTTGTTGCTAAGAGCAAGCTGGTGCTTTGGAAACACCGAAGCAGCCCAAGCACTCCTGCAACAGCTGCCACTGGGAACTGAAATCCATACAGCACTGCCCTGACAACTGTTTGCCATTTGCCTTTTTATTTTACTGGAATTGGTCTCCTTCCCTAATAAGCTTTTCCTGTTTAGGTGACTTCTCCTGTCTCCCTGGGTCCATGTGTCATAGTTCCAATGTGCCGGTAGCTCCCAGTCACTTTATCCCCTCTGAGGACATACATTCATCAGTAAGGTTTCCTCCCCCATGAGCACAATGTATAATTTCTGGGCTTTTTTCCTCTCAGTAGTTTGAAAGCATCAATTAAAGGTGGGAGGAATTTTCTGGTGTTTTCTCTTTACATTACCATAATCCACAGGAGATGGTTCTCTAATAAAAATGCAGGAGACAAAGAGATCTTCTGTATTATTTATAGAAACAGATTTGGCAGTAAATGCCAATGCAGTAATATTAGTGGATGCTTTTTTGGACATCTACAAGCAACTATCCCAGTCCAGGTTCTTTATCTGCAGACAGTGCCAGAAGTCTGGGGGGACTTTGAGCAGCCCACTTCTGCAGGGAAAAACCTGCTTCTGCAACTTGATTCTGGGCTTGCTAAAATGGAGAGACTATTGTGAAAGGTCTTTAGTGAGAACTGAGAGCACAATACTCACTCTGTCCTCTTGCACAACCTCACTGGGCACTGGTAGTATCTTTTGGCAGCTCATCTCGATTCAATCGTAAATGACCCCGAGCCAAATGACCTCCAGCAATGCAACAGGAGCACACAGAGGCACTTCCAGGGCTAGCCCAAGTGTTTTCACACCAAAGACACCCTGCAGTGGCTAGTGCAAACTGTCCCTGCACACAAAGCTGATGTTTTAATACCTTCCAAGTGCTCCCTGTACAAGCTCTGGGAAAAAAAAAATCCCAAGCAGCATTACAAGTTTGAGTATTTTCCAACAGCAGGGCCCACCTTGCTTGGATGTGCTGCAGGTGAAGCTGAGCAGCAGCTCAGCCCCACCACCTTTAGCCCTGTAGGCTGATAATTCCCATTATTGCTTTTGCCATCCTTCAGCCTCAGGCTATTTAAGATGTGTCAGAGCACTACCTGCACTCAGGAAGGGCTGTATTTCAATAAATCACTATGACAGTTCGGAAGAATCCAAGCACTGGGTACTCTGCATGAACTCACTGCTGGTTAGAAATACCCAGTTCATTGCTGCATTTTATTTTCTATTATTTGCTTTCACTGATGCCATTAGAAGAGACAGGTTTTGGAAAAGTTAACCTGTTTGCAAGAAGAATATATGGATCATTTCATATTCTGTAATTAATGCATAGGGTAGAGCTCCTTTGAAAAGAGCTCTGTCTCCCCAGGTTTGTATTTCCCCAGTCTTAAAATAACACCACGTGATAAGAAAGAGATACCACCAGCTGGAGTCAGAGTCATTCCCACTGCTGCTACTGCAGCACATGGCAGTCTCCTACCTCTGGCTTTTCCAGTCAATCAAAGCCATACCTGCTGCTGGAGTCCATCTCCTACTGTGTCACACACCTACACACCCCAGGAATGTTTGCTTTCTCCCACTAACTGTAAAGGAATCTGGGGGACCTGTGCAGCACAGACATCTCCATCAGGGCATAAGTAAACACAGCTGAGCTGAATCAGAGGGACAGATTTTATCTGAATGTATCTCAATGCAATGGTCTTTCTAGGATGGGATTCATTTTACAGAACCCACTGCGAGTGGCTGCCTCTGCTGTGTGTCCCTGCAAACACACTGGGATGGACTGAGATTAGGAGCTGAGAGTAGTACTGAAGAAAAAGGCTGAGATGCTGAAGAGACAAGTAGAAAATGATGAAACTAAATTTAACCTACAAGCCAGTGACCATTCAGCTCAAAACCTTCAGACAGAGTAAGGACAGCAGCCTGGGAACTTCATGGAACACCTAAAAAGCAGTTCTTACACCCCCACCATCACCACCATGTGAGAGCTGCCCATGCAGAGGGCCACCAGAGCCCACTCCTCACTGACCTTCTGCGCTCCCTGGCCTCCTCAGCCGAGAGGTCCTTCCCCGGGGCGGAGGCAGCCCCGGCATTCCCGGTGCCGTTGGCAGCGCCGAGCACAGCATGGTTTGTGATTACACCTAGAGGGGTGCTGGCACAGCTGCCCTCTGTGTTTTTCTCTACAGCAGAATCAGTTTGTTGCCTGAAAGGGGCTCTGAAATAGAGAAGACATATGGAAAGCAAAGCAAGTGAACTCCAGTGCTGACCAAGTCCAACCTCCTCGATGGAGCATGGACAGTTCATCCTCCTCACTTTACACTCATGTGTTTGTAGAGAACAGCCACAGTAAAATGAATTTTACAAAACTTGGAGAAGAATGAGCAGGAGGAATTAATAGCCTTCACATCCCTATTAGTAGCAAAAATGATCAGAAAAATGTACCTGGTGAAAAAGCAGAAGGAAGGAACTCCAAGAGCTTATACACTGAGCACCCGAGGGCAGCCTGAGCACACGCTGTGTCACAGAGACAGAGGGCACTGTGGGCTGTCACCTGCCTGCCAGTCACACCCACCACTGGGACCGTCCAACATCACCATCCTGGGATTGCTTATCATTCTGGAATTGCTTATCAGCACGTCCCAAGTGGAAGCACACATCCAATCCCTAATCCACTCCAGAACTTCCGACCCAAACGCTGACCTCTGGAGCGGTGTCTCTGGGAGCCATTACCTGGTGCTGTGGCGGGCTGAAGCAGGAGTGTTCACACCGAGAGATGTGGGGCAGCAAGAGACAGGTTGCCACGGGGTGCCCGGGGAGGTAGATGAGCCAATGGCAGTGGGTGAGGTAGCTAGAGATGGACTGCGACTGGCTGAAATGTAGGGACTGCTCAGGTCACTACTTCTACCAAATGAAGCACTGTAAAACATCACAAAATCACGTCCTTCAGAGCACAGTAAATATTCAACAGCACATCCCACAGCTGGGCTGGCAGCTGAGAAGGAAGCAAGTACCACAGGGCAGCAAAACGTGTGCAAGGAGATCAGAGAGCGGCGGAGCTGTCACTGGTTGCCCACACAGGCCAGTGCCAGCAGAGCCCTGCTTAGCTAAGCCCAGCTCAGTTCCAGCGAGAGAATAATGGCATGGGGGTGAGCTGGGGAGGAACAGGGAAGGAAAAAACCCTGCTGCAGTGAAAGTAGGGCATATGGAGCACCCTGTGCCCTGGGGAAAGGCAGGTGCAAGGATGAGGATGCTTAAAGCAGGTAAGGAGAGAGTGACATAAGCTAGTCTAGCTGCATCACCCCTGAGGATGTCCAGGACTTCCAGTTTTAAGAACTTATTTCCAGTGGCTTAAAGTTTTGGCAAAGATGATCAGTTCAGGCTTTAATTCTCTTTAAGACATGTTTGGCACAAACTGTATTTCTGGAAAACAGCTAACACAGCTGTCAAAAAATATTCAAGAATGAACAAGGGAAATAATATTTTGCCAGTTTAAAGCAAGCCCTGAAAACCAATCTTACTAAAAAGCTGTGTTTGTGTTCATATTTTGGAGAATACGGAGGAGGAAAGAAAAAGGGCTCTTATACAAGGATGAACTCTTTCACTTTTTCAAAGAAAATCCAGCCTAAGGGGAGAGAAAATCCACCCTAATGGGACAGAAAATCCATTCTAGTGGGAAAAGCTGCATATCTCTGAAAACAGACTTGATGAAATCTGGCAGAATCTCCTTCTCACACATGTCCAAGCCCTGCACACAAGCAATCTGCCTGCACAGAGCAATCCAGTGCCTCCTAGGGCCCTGCCACACCTTTCCCAGCATCTGGCATGCCTGGTTACTACTGGTCAGACTGGACTGTCTGAAGGATCAAAGGCTAAGAAGGCTGGAAGGCTGGCTCTCACCTTCTGCATCCTAATGGCTCCCATGGCAGGGCACACGGACCAAAGTGGTTGCACAGGAATAAAAGCTGACCTAGAGGAAAGAAGCAGGCCAGGACAGAGCTGCAGGTATTGGAGAAAGCCAGGGACAACAGAATGAAACTGGAAGTCAACTGTAGAGTAAGAATCCAGAGAGCAGCCTGAGGCTGAAATAACACTGGGAAGGGGCAGGACCACAGCCAAGGACAGGAGGCCAGAGAAAGGATCCAGCCCTGTTCACCCAGGCACCCAATTTACAAGCCAGTTTTACATGCCAAGGCCCCCAGCAAGCCCAGTATGAGCAGCTGGTCCTTGGGGAGCCAAACGTGACAACAGAGCATCCTGGAAGGCTTCCACAGGGAGGAACCTCCCATTTGGGCTCCTCAGTTGATGGCTGCCTGCCATATCCAGGTCACACAGGAACAAGCAAGTCATTGTCACCAGGTAGCAACCTCTGCCAGACCCTAAACAGAGCTTTCTCTGGAATGCTAGCCCTGCCTGGAGCATCCAGGAGCAGGAAGTCCTGTTGGAAGCAAGTCCCTCCCTTCTTGGCTCTCTGCTCCAGAGGGAAAAGCCAAGCCCTGGAGATGGGCTGGGAGGAGGGTGGGAGTGGGCAGAGGAGCCTGGCTGGGATGGGCGTGTGGAGCAAGCAGCCGTGGAGTCGCATAAATGAGAGTTGTGAGGAGAGGAAGGCAGTGGAGCCTGTGTGTGGGGAGGGAAGGACAGGATCAGCAGGGGAAAAGGTGATGGCAGCCCTGGGGGAACAGAGTTGATGTGGCACCATCCTAGGAGAGCCCAAGGCAGAGAGGCTGGGGCACAAGGGTGGCTGCAAGAGAGAGAAGGAACTTGGTCAGGAAGGGAGGATGCAGGAGGGTTATCAAAAAGCCCTGACAAGGATTGTTTATCAGAAGGGAAAAGCAATGGATGAGGAGGATGGAAGCAGCACCAGGTGCCTGGGAGAGCAGTGATGTGGGGGATAAGAGGAGAGGAGGAGGAGGAAAGGAGGAAGAGGGCACAGGGATGGCACTGCGCCAGCTCCAACACACATGGGCAGAGAAATGTGGTGCTGGGGCACCAGGAACACACTCCTGCTCCAAAGGGAGCCAAAGCACTGCCACCTCTGTGGGAATCCACCTCCCAGCCTGTCCTCCTGCATGGGTGGCACTGCACAGTGTGAGGAGCACTCCAAGGCATTTACTCCATTGTTCACATTTGATCTGAACTGGACCAGAAAACTGCAATAAAAAGGTTAGCCAGGGAATCCTGTTAATTAACAGCTGTGTCCATGGGAGTCTGTGCAAGGGAGAACTATGAAATTATGCTGAATAATTCAACATCAGAAATTAAAAAAAGCACTGACACACTGCTCCTCATTCTCTAACATTATCACAACAGAACCATCATGGAATGAGCAATGAAAGTAAAGCAACATTTCAAAGCAATAAAAAAATACTTCTGACTTTAAGAAATACTTTAAAGGCATTAAAAACTTTTACGTAAGAACCTTCACATTCCTAAAAAGCTTCCACATGTGGTAATAAAAAAGGTTTGTACAAAGCATATAACTATTTTTTTAAACACACTGCCACGGGGTATTGCAGAGATCAAACTAGGATTTGGGTATGGAAGTTGGCTGCAGTGGTGGCTATTAAGAACAGTGGTTAAATATAACCCCTGGCTCCTAAATTCCTGGTTGCTGGAAGCAAGAAGAGCGTGGGAGGTAGCAAAGTGCTCTGAAGTTATCCTGGCTTTTGCAACTTCTCCTTCAAAACCAGCTGCTGTCAGAAACAGTCTGGGCTGCAGGGACTGCTGTCCTGGCTCACTGCAACGGCTTTTATGTGACCAGAACGAGCAAGAAGGTAGTTGCATAAATGTGAAATGAAGGAGAAACTGTGTGGCTGAAGGATTTCATTCTAGTGTGAGTCCCACCTGAGAGGCAGCACTTCTGGCTGATGTCTAAGGCACGATGCTGAACTAATCCAACCTGCTATGACAGTTTTCCTCCACATCCTTTCATTTACAGTCAAAGTGACCTGGATTTTTGAAGGCCAGTACACACTAAAATGGACACCAGGATATTAGAGCAGGGTTCTGTAGATTTCTGGGCTAGTAGCACACACAGAGAAAGCAGGACAACTGCCAGTACCATGAGAGAGAGCGCATCAATATATGCTTCAACTAAAGCTGAAGAACGTTTGTAACATTGCTGCAAGTTATTTTGCTCCCAAAGAAAAAGAAAAAGAAAACCCCAGCTTTTTCCCCATCTTAAGATGATCTGCTGCTGTTGTTCATTCTATGTTTGGGTCATCATATAAAGCACTTAAAGAACATAACTAGGGGTTAGAAGGGATATTGGGAAGGAATTGTTCCCTCTTGAGGGTGGTGAGGCCCTGGCACAGATTGCCCAGAGAAGCTGTGGCTGCCTCATGCCTGGAAGTATCCAAGGCCAGGTTTGTGGAAGGTGTCCCTGCCCATAGCAGGGGGTGGAAGGAGATGGGATTTAAGGTCCCTTCCAACCCAAACCAGACTGTGATCTTTATGGAGATTAGTCAAATGCTGAGGCAAAGGGGAGCTGCAGATGTATACAGTCATCCCCTCAGTGACATCCAAGCATGTCATATTCCCTTGAATTCTTCCTCTCTAAGAAGAAGCTTTCACCTTTTGGAGTTGGGTTGAGAGTTTTGCTAATACTTGGAAATGACAAAATGCTTATGTCTAACCAGGTTCCTTTCCTCATCTTAGGGGCAGATGCATAAGACTGGAGAAATCAAAAGTTCAATACAATTGTATTCAATTTCTCTGTGCTCTCCTACACAAAACTATATGGGACAAAGGTCTAATTGGTCATGGTTTTACTGTTTGTATATGAAATGCAAACCCATTGATCTCTCCTTTAAAAACACATTTATTCCTACCTGACAAAGCTATTCTCTGTACCTGTATGTGAACCAGTCACTCTCTTACATAAGGCCAGAATTCAGCCTTTGTGACAAGAACTCAGTATTAGTGACCTCCCAATGCAGCCTAAACCTTCCCCACTCTGAACAGTACCACCAAGGAAACAGTACAACTGTGTGAGTGCAACACTAAATCTGGTGCAGGATTAGCTGGGATAAACCAGCAATGTTTGTAAGATTGCCTGGGGGGACTGGGCTGTCCCCCAGCTCAGGGAGCAGCACAGGTGTGCCAGCTGCAAGGGACAAAAGTTTTCCAATGTAATCAGCTGCAGCTTGTCAGACCAGCTTCAGAGAGAGACAAGCCATGGAGGCTGGGCTGTCACCATGTCCCAGGATAGCTGTGAAGTCACCACAATGGAGCAGCAGAGCAGAAGCTTCTGCTTGAAGGGGCTGCTTCACCTTTTGTGGCAATGGATCTGTACGTGCTCAGCAACTGGCCACACACATCCTTGAGCACCACTTACCTCTACATAAACACAGCATAAACATGGGAACAAACTGCCTCTTCCCAAGTATCTCAAGCAATTGTTCTGACTTCAGGACAGCTATTTAGTTCAGGGTGTAGAATCTCGTGAAACTCAGTCTAAAACCTTAAGCTATTGCTGCTGTTTTCCTTAAGCAGAAACACAATGGCTTTGCAGTGTGACATGGTTATTACAGGCTGTTTTGATGGTCTTCAGTATCAGCTGAAATAAAGGTGAGGTGCTGGCACTGCTGATCCTCCTGCTCACATGAAAACCCAGCAATGCAGTATTTGCCTCACCAGAGCAGGGCACTGCTTCAGCTCACTCAGAGAGAGCCGTTAGGTGGCACCTCAAGGACACCGAGGCTCTGCCTTCCCAAGAGGGTCCAAGACACTGCAGTCACAGTTCTGCCTGGAATTGCCTTCCTGCTTCTTCCTGGCTCCTTTACCAATAATCAGCCTCTACAACTTCACACACACTGTGAACAAACTGCTTCCTTACTGCCTTACAAAACAACGGTGGAAGCATCAGTTTTACTCCTTAGCAAGTAGTGTACATCACGCACAAGATCACTGCCACTTTCTGATAATACTATAAACATGGACTAATATAAACCAAAATGAGAGACAAGCTATAACTTACTCACCAAGAGCTATCTGAACAAAGCTTTTGGACTCTTATTACATTAATCTGTTTTTATGATCAATTTTGGTTTTATTCTCTAACCATAACACCAGCATTAAACAGAGAAAACTTTGCATTTGAATTATGTGAAGAAGAGTATTTAAATTCAGTCCAGCAATTTGCAAATTAATAAAAATTATAGCCTTTAAAAACACTATTTAGGATGACAAATATAAAAAATCTTTTCTTTCCTGCTCTCAGCAGAAGAGGGTCCCAAGGCCAGTTACAAGATGCAGGAGGCAACAAGCAGGAGGCTGAGGTGTGGGAGGCATGGTAAGAGTGGTTCTGACTGCCTGAGAACCCATGGAAGACAGACCTGAACATACCTTTTCAAGTAGGTGGATACATAGGTAGTGGGTGCACCAGAGTGGGGAGCTTCGTTTCCCTTTGGCTCGTCCCTCCAGGGCTGCCGGCTGTAGGAGCCACTCCGCACCAGGTTCACAGCAGATTCCCTACAGCAGGACACAGCACAGGCTTTGCTTAGAAAAACCTCTGGAGTCTGCTTTTGGTTCTTTCACAGTTTCACAAGCACAGATCCTTCTCTTACACCTACGTGCTTCATTGTTCAGGTGACACAGCTCAGAGAAACACCTGCTCTGGCCTTAACATCAGCTCCTGCTCTTGCCAGCTCACTGAAGAACCACAGATGATGCAATGTTTTGGATAAAGAGGAACAAGATCCTTTTTAATCAGAAAACTTGCAAATGAAATTCAGATTGCCCATAAAAGTAATTTAACATATTAAATAATGCCATTTAATATCCTCACTGCTGTCTGTATCAAACAACAAAGTATAAATGGGCAGATATTGGAACTGCAGGGCAGCTTTTATTCTTCAAGGTATACAGGCAAAGACAAAAGCAATTCAGCCCAGCAAAGCCTTTCACAAAATCATTAGGCTTGGAAAAGTCCTCTAAGATCATTGAGTCCAACAATTAACCCAGCACTACCAGGTCAACCACAAAATCATGAAGCAGAAAATAACAAACAACATATTTACAGTATCTAAAGCCACTTGACAAGTTATCAAGAAATTCCTAGTAGTCCTGTTTACCCTGGTTATCTGAAAACAGGGCTCTTTCCCTAATGCTAATGCACACTCTGGCAGTGTATCCTGCTCTCTGCTGGTACTGGAAAGGACGTGGAGCTTGCAATGCAGCACTAATCCATTCCCCTATCATCATGCAATTATTTCTCATTTCCAGTTGTCATGCCTAGACTGACGCTCTCTCAAGACACCTGTGGGTTCCAGAAAGGAAAACCCAAATGTTTTGAAAGGAAAGAATATTGGGAAAAAATCTGTACTACACAGCATGCCTGGGCACCATCTGTTCCTGAAGGTCAGTACTCCTCAGCCAGTCCCAACTCCACCCAGAAAAGGGCACTTGTCAGCTCCTACAGTGGGATGTGCCACTTGATAGCAACCTCTGCCAAACCTTCTTGAGCTGATCAACAGCCACAAATTGTCTGCAAAACTCTGGCTCTCAGAGACTGCCTGAGAGTGAACAAGAACACAGCAGGGAGGTTCCAGCAAAAAATCAGCAAAGATTCTCAAGCTGTGCTGAAATTCTCTCAGGGTGTCATCTGCCACAGCTCCTGCCCAACAATTACAGTTCACAGCCACTGCTCTGCCTGTGCCTTTCCTCCTCTGTTGGGGAAGTAGCTGGAATTGAGGCTAAGGTCAAATTTCACTCCTTTGAGTACGAACTGAATCACAGAATGGCCAGGGTTTGAAGGGACCTTAAAGCTCATCCTGTCCTACTACCTGCCCAGGCAAGGACACCTTCCACTTGCCCAGGTTGCTCCAAGCCCCATCCAACCTGGCCTTGGACACTTCCAGGGATCCAGGGGCAGCCACAGCTGCTCTGAGCAACCTGTGCCAGGGCCTCACCACCCTCACAGGGAAGGATTTCTTCCCATTATCCCATCTAACCCTGCCCTCTGGCAGTGGGAAGCCATTCCCCCGTGTTCTGTCACTCCAGGACCTTGTCCAATGTTCCTCTCCAGCTCTCTAGGAACCACTTTAGGAACTGGAAGGCCCCCAAAGAAGCTGCTAGTAGAGACCAGCTCCTCAAATACATCTGGAATTCCTGGACATACACACACCATTTACATCATGGTTAGGACCAGGGGCATTTACACACACCGACTGTAAAAACAGCCATGCAATGGAACAGTTCCTACATGGGAGAGTTCACAAGCTTGAGTGAATCTCAAGTGACAGAGGTGTGAACAAAGGGATTGAAGGTGACTGCTGAGCAAGTGACAACTACAAGTGCAGGTGGCAGCTACAAAATGAGGCACTTGCATATTAAAAGGAAAAAGGATCCATAAATCTGATTGCCTGGATGGAGCCTGTGCCTGTGTGAGTACAGGGGTGGAGGAACCAGTCTGCTGATTCCTGCTCACCTAAATGAAAACCAACGTACCAGAACTTTTATAGACAGAGCTGGCTCTTGATGTTGTGAATTCCTGTGTACTTGAGACTGCTGAGAAAATATACAGAGCATGACTACAGAAAAATTATATTCCAGAAGTACTATTGACAGGATGGAAGCTGAGCATTAACTTCAGCCAGTCTCACCTGTTTTCTTTTTCTTCTGTATCACTTGTACTGCTCAGTCTTCTGGGGACTATGGTGGCAAGATAACTCTTGTTGTCTCTGTCCTGGTGAAGCAAAAGAGGAACTTCAGCTACACATCTCTTACCCTTCCAGCACATTCAGTGGTAAATAAATCCACATTCAAATTTCTTCAAGTAAGAAAGCATTCTTCTACCAGCTGGTTTAAAGCAACTTCTTGCTTCTCTTATGTTGCTTAAAGCAACATACCACAGCATAGAAATACCAGTTCTGAAAGGGATTTCCTGATGACCACAGTAGTGAATAAAAGCATCTTCTAACTTAGAGAATCACTTGTCAATCACAGAATCAGAGAACTGGTTTGGGTTGGAAAGAATCTTTAGTCCACTAGACCAGAGCTCCATCTAAGGTGGCCTTGAACACCTCCAGGGATGAGGCATCTACCCATGGGCAGAAAAGTTACAGTTACTGAATATGTGGGATGGGATTTACAAATGCAGCTGTAGATAGAGGAGGAATCCACATAAATGATGGAGAAGGAGAATCTCCACTGCAGGCATGTGCTGTTGCCTGGATTGGACATTTTCTGGTAAAGAACAGGCTGTGCCAGACTGGCAGCCCCTGTTCAGTGGCAGCCCGGTCCAAACTGAGTAGGAATTAGGCCAAAGGGGCACCAAACTCCAGTTCTGGAGGGACAACTGACAGGAAAATATTTTTCAAAAGAAAAAGAAGGCAAGAATGAAAGAGACCATTGTTTGTTATGTATATACAAACCCCAGCAACAAACCAAAGGGAAAGGGGTTTACACCAGTGGGTAAAGTGGATACACCGAATATCCTTGCTGAAAGCCAAACCTTTTCCTTGTTGTCCAACAGTGCAGATATCCGAGGGCTGGACGAGGAGCGATAGATAGAAGAAGTTTTATCCCTCTGTGCCTCACGAGTGGCAGCGACTTCACTCAACATGTTGTGGCTGCCAGTCTTCCTGAGGCCCAGCCGCCACGATGAAGGAGACTCATCCTTCTGCTCATCTGACTTGCTGAGCCAACTGAACTGTGGAGGAGAAAATGGGATAGTTGGAAAAAGGAAGAGCACTGCAAGGTGCACTCTAAGTTCAGAAAGCGTTTCAAAAAGCCCCAGTTTTTGCTGGGCTAGACTTGTAAGATAGAATGACTTATTTTGTGCTTCACTTTAATTACAGGACAGAGTTCATGGTGAACTCACAGGGACGCAAATTGCTGTAGTGCCTCATCCCCAAGGACAGAGGATGAAAGGAATCTTCTGTCACTGTGTAGGTCTTTGCCTACACAATGCCCTCCTCCAGCTTTGAGGAAAGAATATAAGCAACATTGAAGCTTTTATTATCACCCATTTAGGAAGGAGGAATTATTCAGTGAAGGCAGAATACCAAAACCAAATACTCGGGTCTTATAGAACTAGCTGCAAATAAACCCCTCACACCAGTGGAGTCCAGAATGAGCCATTGAGATCACCAGGGAGCTTTAGCCAACAACACTGTAAAGGAAGAAACTGAGGAAACCTGGATTGTTCAGCATGGAAAAGAGAAGGCAAAGACAGGATTTAGTTGCTCTGCTACTTAGGGGTGGGTTTACAGAGGACATGGAACCAGACTTCTCTACAGTCTACAGTGAAAGGAGAAGAACAGACAACTTTCCACCTGGGAAATCCCAGCTGACATGGAGACGTAACTCCTGGCAGGATCGAAGCTGCACTGGGACAGAGAGTAAGTGAGTAGAGCATCTCCATCCTCAGAGACTTTTTAATACTCAGCTGAGCTCAGGTAGGACAAAGCAACATGACATGAGCTTAATCCTGCTTTGAGCAGGATGTTGGACTTCAGCCTCACTAAGGCCCCTTCCATGGGCAGATAACTGCATAGCACAGAAGGGGCCTTTGTGCTTTTTGTTGCAGGAGGCACTTCTGACCTGCATATATTAGTCCTTAAAGACACCACTGCTCAAATGTACAACTGCTTAAATGTATGACTTTAGCTACAGTGATCAAGTGTTTCAAAAGGCTGCACACTGCCATTCAAGAATGGAGCCTGAGTACCACAAGAGATAGTTGCAGGGCTAAGCACCAAGTTGTACAGGAAATAAAGCAAACAAATTATTAGGAATTTTTGGAAAAGTACAGAATACAAAACACATAACCACTGTGGCTCTGTATTACTGCGGGGTACAATCACACCTCTGGTACCACACACAGCTCAAGTCCAGGGTTCAGCAGCAGTTGACAAGAAGGGAAGAGTTCAGAGAAAGGCAGCAAGAATGAGTAGAGCAAGAGAGGTTTTGCATGAGGAGATATTTAGTATACCAGTAGTCTCCAGGCTGAGATATGACCAAGGTACATGAAATCCTCAGTGGCACAGAGAAGGGTGAGTAAGGAACAATTATTCCTTGGTTCTTCCCATAAAGGAATGAGGGACAGCAAACAAACCCAGTGTGTGGTTGGTTAATGGGACAGGGAGCTTTGTAAAGTTTTTAACTAAGCTGAAGGACTCTTTTTACCACTGGACATTAGAGGATCCCAGTCAAAAAGTGACTGCATAAAGGAAAAGTTCAGCAGGGGCTACTGAAGACAAAAAATACACCAGGTTCAGCGAGTCCCTGAAATGCCAATTGCTGGACTGTGAGAGGGAATTCCTGCAAGACTGTGTTCTCTAGTAGCTTCTGATGGTCACTGTTGGGCAGGACACTGGGCAGACAAGACTTTTGATCAAAGCTGATCTAAGCATTATTATACCATATTCTGTCTGACACAAACCATCTGACACTATTCAGAATAAATGGAGCTACTGGAGAGCTCTGCCCTCAGACTCACGGTCTGAAGACTGCTGAAATTATCCCTCCAGTATCTGAGCAATGTTTTCAGCTCGTGTCATTTCAATGCAGATGCAAAGAGTTAATCTGTACTCCACCATTTCCAGCACTGCCAGTCTACTGAGCTACACAGCTCTAACATTTTCATGTAATTTTGATGCTTTCCTCAGCGAATGCTCAAAACCACAGCAAAAGCTGCCATCTATAAATTCTGAACAACACAGGAACAGCACATACTAATAACTCCCCTAATAGAGGGCAACACAATCTAAAGCCCAGTCTGTCAAAGAGAACTACAGAAAAATCAAACAGGTGAGAAAAGGTAAAGAAGCTGATCTTAAGTGACTGAGGTCAAATCAATAATTTCTTCACTCACAGGCCAGCTTCTACACCCTAACACCCTTATTCTGCATTAAACAGCTCAAAGGAGTGAGAGACCAAACCTCTGCAGCTGGGAAAAGGTTAACTGAAGTACTCACACTTCCCAGCATCCTTCTACCTCTAACAGTTCCCCTGCTAAGCCAGCCTGAGCTGAACAATGCCAGAGGAGGTCTGTTTCATCTGATCTCGGTTGTGCTCTGTTACATGCGAAAAATAAAAAATTGTGACTAAGCACGAAACACTTTCTCCTGACAAGCACCGAGTGCTTCAGCCCTGGGCCAGGTGTCTGTGTTGTTTTCTCCATAGTCTGGTGCAAAAAGAAAGCAGCAGCACACAACAGGAGTCCTGTGCAGAACAGTCTCCTGGTGCCATCTAGCTGAGTGATCTGAGAGCTGGAGGATTCACATAAGATTTCAGTGACCACTTCACCTTTCAAAGCGTTTATAGCCCAGGTGGCCAGCCACATGCAAACTGCCCTCTGCCTGCTGGGCAGTAACATCACACCACTGACTCAACTGGCTTTGGCAAGTCAGAGGCACTCTGGATGATGGTGCTGAGCTCACCACTGGCACACAGGCAGAAATCAGCTCTGGTGACAGATCTGCTGAGAAGACATTGGCACCGGCCCCCTCAGAACTGACAGCACACAGAGCATGTGCTGTAGGCTGGCTTTCTTCACCACAATTGGCTTTGGAGGGTCAGAGATTCAAGATGAACCATATTGTCCCTACACTGCTGTTAACACACAACTTTATCAGAATTTCATACTACCAGGCTTTTCTAAATTCAAGTCTTAAAGGCCTCTGAAGACTGGTTTCAGAGCATCCATCTCCCAGTAACACCTTCTGCTTCTGAGCACTACTGGAGTCCCCATTGATTCCAAATTCACTTACTCTTCTGGCAGATGCAGTGAAGGAGTTGGGCTCGGGTGGTGGCATTTGCTCAGTGATGCTGGGCCTGGATTCACGGCTGGAGTGGTTGGCAAAGGGCTCTTCCTTTCTCTCTACAATTTTAAACAAGAAGAGAAACCAAATGTTTCAGTATTGCACTTCTGAGGCCCTTCTTTACACAGAGTGTGGTCTGCACTCCAGTTCAGTGCTGTGTGACCTCCTTGGATCACAGAGATGT
>VYZP01000040.1:0-15137 GCA_013400635.1 Hypocryptadius cinnamomeus
TTGAAGACAGTTTAATCAGGCTAAAACACAAATCCAGATTGAAGCTAACTGAACAAAACAGATGAACTTCATAGAATCAGAGGGGGAGGGTTCATGCTGAAACAAGCTGACAACATAAATAATAATTCATTAAAGATTTTGGATAACCTGAACGCACTTTTGTTTTAATCAGAGAGCACTGTCCACTTCCATACTGATGTTTATTTCAGATTGTAGTCTCCATGGACAACTCTGAAAACAGCACTGTTTTTTAACCAAGGATAGAATAACTGAGTGCAATCCTCTCTTGATTTACATGGAGCCACAACAGTGATGTTAGATTAAGTTAACTTAGAAATTTAGCCTATTTAGTAGTGGTCAGCTATGTGCATTGCTCAGCTCCGCTACACTGTTCATGATTCAGAGGAAATTTAAACCTCTGGTTCAGTTGCATGCTATTAAAAGATTAAGTTTCACCCTTCCTTCCACTAAACAAGTATAAAGTCAGTTCTTATTAGCAGTGCAATCATATCCTTTGCATTTTACCAGATAGCAAGTATTTTCAGTCAGTGTTTAATGTGCTTGCTGTTCTAGCTGCTACAAACTATCTTGTTCAACCAGTCAAAAATAGCATTCAAATGATGCTATTTGCTTTCTCCAGTTAGCTCAGGAACTCTGTCTCATTGTGGTGGGATGTTATGTGCAGCTACACCTACCTTTGTCACTTCTTAGCAGGGCCAGAGTAATAGCCAGGAACACAGGACAGGAAAGGATATTCCAAGTAAAGCTTGTCCTACTGCTCCCCTTGGTGCCATGTCATACAGCCTCTCCCATTAACTTGTCAAGCTCCATCTTTACAAGAGGTGACCTGGGTGGGAAGTCAGTCAGCCCTCTGGGAATGCCAGCCAGTGCTGGCTGCCACAGCACAGCCAGAAACACACCATGCCCATCCCCTGGTGCTGGTCCCAGATTCCCACCAGAGCACATCTAAATGCACTCACATATGGCACCAATTCTTCATGCCAACAGATCCAGCTCTTGCAGCATGTGCAAGCCCACACAACATACTGCTGAGACCTCTTGGCTGAAAACCTTCTCTTGTAAGTGGGATGCTCGTGGTTGTCCTGGTGCTCCTGAAAAGAAACCATGTGAAGGAAAGAAGTCCCTCCAGGCTTTTGTGGCTTCACAAATGCCCCCCCCGCCCCATGACTCCCATGGGTTTCTTTCCATTCACACCACACTTTAAAGGTGAGAAAACCTCTTCCAGGACTACCTCACATTAGAATTCAACATTTTAAAGAGGACAGGTAGGGCTCAGACCTGGATGTTGATTTAATGTCTAGTGTGATCTTATCCAAAGAGCAAAAATTGCCTGCCTCTGATAGCTATTTCCAATGTTATTTTATGTATCCATCAAAAGTACTTGCTTATCTGAACCTGCACCAAGCCAAACTCGTCCCATCACTGAAATGGTGTCACATCCAAGAGCAAAAGTCTTGGGGTATTATAGGGAAACTTTCTACTGACTTCATGCTGTGCTGGCCTGAGCCTTTATTTGTCTATTTTCCTGAATGGTGAAAAAGGGAAAAAAAAAAAAGCATGTGTCTTCTCCTGGCAGACAGAAAGCATCTTGTCTGCCTCTCATTCCAGGTTTCAAACAATAATTCTCCTTTATAATTATGTATTGTTTCTGGCAATAATTATGGATATAAAGCCAGATAAGTTTGGTGTAAATTAGCAGCACTCTGTGAAGTCACTGGAGCTGTGCCAGTACATACCAGTTGAAGGAATGGCACATAATGTGATGTTCTGGAGCTGTGCCAATGTATACCAGCTAAAGGCATGGGCCATAATTCTCTATATCAGCATCTTTATGCTGCGCTCCTTTATCAACAGCTGCTACATATTCCAAAAACAGAAAGAGAGTGCTGTCTCTCAAGGTCTGTGGAGCACAGGCAGTTTTCTCATTACAACTATTTTACACTGTCTTTGAGAGACAGACAACATATGTGATTAAGGTTTCTGGGCCCTTTCCCAGTGCAAATTAAAAAAAAAAAAAAAGCATTAGATCCATGCAGTGTTTTTGCATGCCAAAGGTGATTTGGTCCAAGCGATCTGGTGTCCTTCTAAACTCAAAAAGATGCAGAGACTTGCTCCCTTCAGCTCCTCATACACAAGCACTTGGTACAGAGGGGATTCTGGCCATTGTACTGCACACAAAAGACACAGGAATCTCCTACCTACATCTGAGCTGCACTTGAACACAAGTGCTCGGGCATAGGGCATGTTTACATTTATTCAGTTATTAATATAATTTCATGTGTAAATGCTTGATGCATTTGACTGTGTATGTATTAAGATGATTGAATGTTGTTTTCCTTGCTTAAAGGTAAACCACCTAATTTTAAGCTCCAGAAGGTATAATTAATAATATTTGCAGTCTGCAGTTAGAGTGTTCTGCCCTGTATTCTAACACAGGACATGAGTTTTGCTCCAAGGTATTTACAACCTAATGTTGCCACAGGTAGTAATTTTTTTTTTTTCCTTGCCTCTTCTAATTTATTCTAGAGTCAGCTACAGAGCTAAAGCCTGTAGCTGACACCCCCAGACTAATACTTGAGCTAGACCACCTAAAAGCACTTCTCTTACACAAATACAAATGAGGACAATTGTTAAGGATCCATGTTTCCCAGCAGACAATACAGCCTTTGTTCAGTTGATCCGTGCTTGCGTTTTGTTGGGTGGTTTTTTTTCTCTGAAAGAGTGGTAGCAAAAGTACAGCCTTCCCATTTTTCCTTGGAGCCTGGGATCAGTAGACTGTTGAGTGCGATTTCTTGCCTTATCTAAACCTCTCAGTGATGGTCACTCGGGAGCAGACAGGCAATGCCACAGACGTTCCCAGACAGGAAAAAGTGGCCCCAGAGGAAAAGATTGAGCAGGTCTCTGTTTAAATGGATCTGACAGCTTTGCTTAGGGAAAGATGTTTGTCCCTGTTTATGGATGTGTCCTTTTCCCCCCTTAGGATTCCCAGGACCAGCATTACATTTACTGTGTGTCTGACTGTCTGGTTAGGGAGCTGGAGGTCATGTGTCCCACAGGCAGTGGGGATGGGTGAGAAATAAATCCACCAAGGCTGCTATTCGCAAGGGGGTTGAGTCTTTTCCATAACATTTCCCTTATCCTATTTAAAGTTTAATACCCCAATGACAGAAGTCTCTCTGTTTATGTCTATGGAAGTACAGTCAGTGTGTCCTAACCTGCACATGCACATATATTTTCACAGGAGCCCTGCTGAGGCTGGAAGAACAAAAATGTCAAAACCATTTTACTGGTATTTAAGTTACAAAGTGAAATCTATTGGTAATCAGCTGCTTGTACTGATTCAAAAATTTTGTTTTTCCAAGCTGTGTTTTATATTATTTTACTTGTCATATAAGATAAAGACTATTCTTTTTAAACAAAGATATTCTATAGACTTTTTTTTTTTTTGCTGTCAATATTTGCATTTTGAGGACATCTAGCAGAAGTAAGAGAATCTTCAGCTAGAGTTTAATTTTAGAAAGGAAATATGGTATCATGCTTGAAGATTTTCCTAATCAGTTGGATTTGTCCCGACTTTCAACTTTAGATAAGAAAATAGACCATTTTATCACAAGGTTTTAGTGTGTGTGAGGTTTAGTGCCAACCAAAAATGGCTCCCAGTATCATAGTTATTAAAGTCATATTTTCTGGTGATTTTAGCTATTTCCTGCATAAAATGAAGTTTCCACAAATACTTAATAAGTCAAAAGAAGTCAAGTAAATGGCATGCCTCTGGAAATATGAAATAAATTAATATTTTTCGGAGATTTGAGTATCCCATCCACTGGGTTAAACATATGCAGGAACTTATATTTATTCCTGATAAAGTCTAAAACATCCCACACCTAATAAAACTTCACTAAATCATTGTTTTTGTCTTCTAAAATGTTAAAGCTCTCTCTGTCCTCTTTCCTCTTTGGTGTAGAGGATCCAGACACTTTCCACCACTAGACAGAGTTATGAAATAGCCTTCTGCTGTGATCACAATATATGAACTCTGACCTCTCTTTAAAACCCAGAGATTTTTATAATGTTTGCAGTTACTTTAGTCAGTGGTTTTGGTGAGATTTTTGCTATAAACTTCGAGATATATATACATATATATATATATATATAAAAAAAATAGATAAGGGGCTTTTTTTTAACGCTTATCTAATAAGTTTTTTCTAAATCATTATCTAAAAAGTACTACGTTTAATAATGTTGCTATTAATCAGAGAAATATGGCTATTGTAAAATTATTGATATTGAATTCAGTCCACATATTGAAGGAATAATCTTTTGAAAGTTCACTAGGCCAGTCAGAGATAAAAAAACTTTTAAAAATTACAAGACAAAACAATACAAAACAAAGCAAAAAGTTGTTCCAATGCTTTTTCTTCTATTTCCCACAACCTTGTGTTTCTGAAATAAGTGCCTGAGGAGCTTGATCCAAACCTCTTTGAAGATGAAGAGAAAATGTGCTGTGGAGCTTTTGTCTGAGCCCTGTGGGTGCTCCTGGTGCTCCAGGTTTGGCAGCCCACCATGGCTGCCCATGCAGAGGGGCTTCACTTGGTGTTTGCAAGAAATTTATTAGCACAGTGCATTGGGTCCTGACAGTCCTGTGCACCTCATGTTAAACTTCTTCCATAAGGACAAAAGAGGGTGTCTTTCCCCTGACTTCAGTGAATGTGAGTAAAGTCAGACATAAAAAGAGTATTTTGGGATAGCCATAATGGCTGCCAAAGAAGGTACAAAATCTAATAAAGCACGGCACTATTGCAGTTCACAGAACAAATGACAGCGAATGGAAGGAAAGTTTTAAGTCCACAGTCAAAAAAATAAAAGTCTAATCTTTGATGCAGACAGGAACAATTATTTGCCTGCAGCTGTTTGCTGGAAACAACCACAAACTTGTGAACACTGACAGCTCATGATCTAATTAGTCATTGGTGTACACACCTTACAAAATAATGGCAGGGTGCTAATTATATTGAACCTTATACTAAGGTTGTAGTTCATTTTTAACTCTGTAAACTGCCATGAAATTAATCAGAGGTAGAAAC
The DNA here is from genome assembly GCA_013400635.1 of Hypocryptadius cinnamomeus. NCBI lineage: Eukaryota > Metazoa > Chordata > Aves > Passeriformes > Zosteropidae > Hypocryptadius > Hypocryptadius cinnamomeus. The sequence continues at coordinate 5,106 of VYZP01000040.1, forward strand.
TGAAGGACTTGGTCTATTGTAGCTTACAAGCAGGCCTCTACCATATAATTCTCTGGCCAACTGGATTTGGGCAGCTGCAAATTAGAGTTTTGCTGGTTTATTCTCCTTGATGAAAATCTCATTAAAAAACCCAGAGATACAAATTATTTGCAAAAGGCACCATAATCAAGGCCCTTAGTGTCCACCTGACTCATCTTTCACATCTGGAAAGTCTTCTCAATTCAACTAAGATTTCAGCAAATGCTACTGTACACAGAGGGGCTTGACGATTACTCCCAGGAGTGCAACTAAAGAGGACATCATCTTGCAATACCATGACATGCTTGCCTTGAATATCAATAGAAGGAATATAAAAGTTCCTTGTGTTTGCCCCCAAATTCCAGCACTTTCACAGCTGCTCTCCTGCCCATATGTAGTATCTTCACATTGTACGTATCACTGCTTCTCGTTGACTGCAGGAAGAAGACAATTCCAGACGGATTTCTGCACCAGGCTGCTCTCTACAGAAAATTCAGGGGTTTGGGGGGGCTCCTAAAGAGGACAGGCAGGACTCACTGCCCTTTGGCTACAGATAACTTTTCAGCTGACCCGAGTATGATTCGTCAGAAAATATTGACTTATTAAATTTTCTCCTGCCATTTCTTCCAGCAAAGAATCTAAAGGTAGTTTGTCATTGTCTTACGTTCACTCCTGGTGAAGAAGAACTCCCATATTTCTAAAATGCCTTGTACAAATGCAAACATCCCTATTTGCAATGGTATCCTTCACCTCTGAAAATGGAATGAGGCAGCTAACTTCAGCTGCTCTCCCTTCTTCTCAGTGCAAGCCTTTGGACTCTTGGGAAGGTAAGAGATCTTGAAGACTTCTGACATTGTGACACTTACTCAGTTTCCCTCCTCATTTGCCAGGAACTCACAAACACACCTTGAAGTTTCTGAACTTCCATTGGCTTCAGTGGGTGTTAGGTTGGGCTTGCAGGTATAAGTCTAAATCTATTCCCAGTGAGGCAGTGTTTCTGGCCCCTGTAAATTGGTAATTTGGGATTCCCTGCTTTTTCCCAAACATAAGGGCTCCAGCTATGGCAGACAAAGTGCTTGAGCCATGCCAAGAAGGCAACTAGAATAATTTTCTTCTTGAGAACTAATTAGGTTAAATTGGGTGCCCTGCTCTGAGGGATTCAAGCACAGAGACGAGAGCGAGAGAAGCAGTCTGGCTGGTTTGGCACGAGCAACACTAAGGGCTGTGATTGTGCTGGTCTGTGAGAAACCTGGGGCTGGCGAGCAGTCTCCACATGATGTCACCTTTCCCAGACTTGTGAAAAGGTTGCAAGGACCTGTAGCAATCCTCCCACAAAGACTCGGTCTCGTTGCTCCTGGATGCAGAGTGTGGCTGCCTGGGCACACACCTCACTAGGAAGATACGTGCAAGGCAAACAAGCCCCGCTCCAGGAGTGTTTATCTCACAGCACAGAATGCCGCATGCCCCCGGATCAAAGCTGGTGGGAACAGATGCTGTTAGCAGAGCAGCAGCCGCACTCAGATCCTGTCCACACCCTTCCTGTTTGCAGTGGCCTACCCAGGGGCTATTATGTTCCCAACAGGGCGATGATTGCCCCTCCTTCCCACCCCAGCTGCCACTCTCCAGGGAGGGTGTACTGGCGCTCGCCTCGCTGTCTGCCTTCTGGTTCTCATTGTTTCTCTCGGAAGGTGCAGATAGTGGGCTAGACACTCCTTGGCTGGTGCTCTGATAAGGGTCTGGAAATTGTTCTCATGTGTTACACAGAAGCTCGCTTGAAAGAAGGAACTCTACCCAAAATAACAAAACTGACCTCAGGGCTCATTATTTTCTTTCAATTAAGGAGCTTGAGCCTGTCCAGACTGGAAAAAAAGAAAAGGTCAGTGTGGCCAGACTGTATCTTCTACTGGACTGTAGTAAACTGGTATTGCAGTTAGTGGTGCCACCATGCTCTCTTGCAAGTGCACTGGAGACTTCATTCCAGCTCTGCATGCAAGGAAAACTCTATTTCCTCACTGCCCTGCAAAGACTTGACTGTTGTCCAAGCAATTTATATAAAGTTTGGCTTAACCAAAATAACCCTAACTGTGAGCAACAGTAGTGTAATCTTTCTTCGGTAGGGTGGAGAGAACTGCACTCACAGTAAGAGGTGACCGGAAAGCAGAGGTTCACCAAGAGGACCTGGGCAAGAGGGAAGCATGTTCCTTTTCATCCTGGCTGTCCAACATCCACATCCACACTGATCCATCCATGAGTTTGTGATGGGTTCAACCTGTAAAACACAGCAGACTTGACTCTGATTTTCGCTTGTGAAAATCAGGAACACTTGCCAAATGTATGACTGGGGCTAATCAATGAAATTTAGATTTTGAAATGCCTTCTGATTTGCATCTGTAGCAAAGACAGACATCATCTGGCTTTAGTCTGGCATTGTCGAGTAGTAACACAAATATTCCTACAGCTAAAACTGTTCCTATCTTGCTTCCAGTGAAGCCTAATTAGTTCAGAAGAGTCATCATCGTCAAAAGACCATTTTAAATACACTGCTAGCAGGTACCATTTGTGGATCATTTTTCCATGGTGCTTCCAAGTTCAACAGCAAATGTGATACACCTGGATATAATCTAAAGCAATTTCTCTCAGAACAAAGACGATCCTTCCCCTCTACTGAGCCTCAGTGGAGCCACATTTGGAATATTGGATTAAATTGGATTGAATTGTCTCAACAGTTCAAGAAAGACAAGGAGCTACTGGAGAGGATCCAATGGAGGGTCACAAAACAGAGGTCTGTAAAGATGATTAGGGTTCTGGACCTTGTCTCTTACAAGGAGACACTGAGGGAAATGGGCCTATGTAGTCTGGAGAAGACTGAAAGGGGGTCTTATCAATGCATATAAAAATCTCAAAAGTAGGTGCCAGGAGGATGGTACCAGTCTCTTCAGTGGTCCACAGCAACAGGATGAGGAGTTATGGCCATAAACTAAACACAAGAAGTTCCACCTTAACATAAGAAAGAACTTCTTTGCATTGAGGGTGGCAGAGCACTGGAACAACCTGCCCAGGGAGATCATGGAATCTCCATCACTGGAGAAATTCAAAACCCACCTGGACTCGCTCCTGTGTAACCTGCACTAGATAACCCTGCCTTGGCATGGGTGTTGGACTAAATGATCTCCTTCCAACTCTAACTATTCTGTAATTCTGTGGTTATACCAAAAATATTTGATTTCCCACTAACTTAACTTGTCTTGAGACATCTTTGTTTGCTGTCTTAGTACATCATAAAGGTGGAAAGAAACAGCAACTACACTGATGACAAAAAAGTCAATTGCATTACCTCACATCAAAGAGAATGATAGGATGCTCCAAGTGACCAATCCAATGAGTGAACAGACAAAACAATGATAAAAATACAATGGGCTGATAAATATTAAAAATGTTTTGCATTTTAGGATCTCTTTAAGGAAGAGGAGATATGAACTACTCTTTAAAAACCTGATTTGTAAGGTAACTTGTTCAGAATTACAGCAGAAAGTGACAGACAGAACTGTGTTGGTCACCTATTCTTTTATATGCCTGTCCAACTTCCTCTAAGTTCTGGTCCTTGCCCACTCTTCAATACAGGATGTTGGATCACAGAGAGAGCTTTTGCCATTTCCCACGTCCCCAACATCTTTGCATCATACTTTTCCCAATTCAACTTGTGTCCTTACAACCCACCATCAAACATCATCATTAGATGATGCTTCTAATGGGAGTGAAAAATGCACTGGCACCCACAAATGTATCTGTGATGATAAAACATGCTGAGATCTGGGAAGGTATTCTGAATCGTGAACATTTTTAACTTTCTGAAATGTCCCTGGCACCGTTTAGTCATGCCAGTTAGCAATTCTCCCAAGGCATTCCTAGTCACAGCTCACATGGGTCCTCCTCCCGACAGGCAACCTACACATGGACACTGTGCTTTGGAGGTCAGCAGAGTTCAATAGCTACAGATGTGGCCAGGCTGTATCTCCAATTTTGGAGCCAGACAAAGGACTGTTTAGTTTACTGATATAGATGCAGCCAATGGGTTTAAAAAAGCCTCTCAGTGTTTTCCTGATTAACCTTTCCCTGAAATAATACTGCAGAGGGAAACTCCCTGCTTACAAATCCTAGATCAGGCTGTCTCTTTCCTGGGTGTTTTCTCTCTATTAATTTGTTATTTTCCCTGACAGCTTATTTGTTTTCCCAGTTGTGCTTTCCTATCTGCCAGTTTGTGCAAGTTGCACAAATTGTCCTTTCCTACTTCCTCTGTCTCTGGTGTTTCCTCTCCCACCATCATTTTACACTGTGGCATCTGTGGGAGGGTCTTTCCTTTCTCCTCATCGCAGTCCATGAGCGCTGACTGCAGCCCCGCAAGTGGGAATGGGGAGGAAGGAAGGCAGCTCTGCCTGGTGTTTGGTGTTGGTCCCTCTCCTGTGCAGGGACTGTCCCATGCTGCTGCCACTCTTAAGATGGTATGGGTTTTGATCTCTGCTGTCAGCCTTTTTCTGGCTTTCTATTTTTTCATCCAAAGTCTCTGTAAGGCAAGAAGTGTGTCTCTGTCACAGCATCAGCAGGACAGTGCAAAATATCCCCTGGGCATAAACACAACAGGCTGCCAGGATGGCATGTCCAGTTTCAAATGCCTTGAATCCCTTTCCACTGTGGAATGAGTCCCTTGGTTTCTTTTCTCTGAGCAGTCTGAGTAAGAGGATCATTTAAGCAATAGAACTGTCAGATGTAAGGTAGCAGTAGCCACAACGTGCCCATCTCATTTTAATCATAGGAAATGTCCCACAAAGGGGCAGATTGTCTCTCCTCTCTGGGGGAAGACATCTTTTCAACCTCAACCTTGTTTCTGACAGCTGGAACTGGACAGGATTTCCGGTGCAATTCCACATTTTTTGTTTTCTTTTAGCTGACCGTAGATGGCTTTACAGTCAGGGTACTCAGGACACTTTGCTAAAGTGATAGAGGGATGTAACTCCAACCTTCAGATTACATTCTGGTGGCCAAGTACACAGCTTGTACTTGTGTTGTCTTTTTCTTGGATCTAGATCCAAACAGCTACTAACTGTGAAATACAATTCAGGGAGCTAAAAAATCACAGAAGGAAAGAAATAACACAGATATCAATGGAATTGCTGCCTTATGACTGCTGTTTCCACAGCTAGCCCAGGTCAAGAAAACAACAGGAAAGAATGTGGTTTTATAATACCGCACAATCGGGCAGTAACACCAAGATATTTTGGAAGACAGGTGATCATTGTGTGCATGAAAGTGTATGCACAAGCAGCAAGTACAGGCACAAGAACACACACACACTGCAGGAGGCATGAAGTGTCAGAACACTGCAAAGTCCACTGCAGAGAAGTGATGTTTGGGTGTGTTTTCTACTTAACAAATTTTTAAGTTTTTTTTTTTTTTATTATTGTTTTCTTAAACATCATTCAGGACCCCAGCATAAGCCAAGAGCCATTACATATATGGAGCTGTGTGTTTCATCCTCCTAAAGGCTCTTCCTGGCAGAATGGCAGAGAATAGTAAGGTGTACAAGAGCTCCATATCTCTCTCCTAAAAGCACCTGTGTTTACCAATCATAGTATTCCTATCATGGGAACTGATGTTGAGAAACTCCAAGAGTGAGCTGATATTTGAAGACATTTCTGTGTTGCAACAAGCTGAAATAACAAGGAAAGTGGGCTACAAGGCTCTCCTCATGACAAGAGAGCTGGATGCTCCTGGACCTCACCTTCTGCTTATCTGGATCCTTGACCCCCGCCTGCACCGTTTGATCCACATGCCTACGACTGCTGGAGACGTATCTCTCACAGGAGGAATTTGCCTGTGCCTCATGCACACATCTTACAGCCCACTTACAAAGTGGATTATGGGACTAACACTTCAACATTCACAAGTGGGAAACCTGAGAGCAGGTCATGGTCTCCATCACAGGCAAGGTGTAACAGAGTCAAGTGGGAGGTCAAGCAGAACTAGCTGGGTGAGGCTCAGCATGTTTCGTGGCTGTCCCCAGCCACAGAGCCTCTAAGTGTTATCAGTGTAAGAGGATCACCAAAAGAAAATTTAGTAGATAAATAATTACTTATTTCGTTGATGTAAGTAATTTTGTCTTCCTGCTCTCTTTCCCAAATTTGATAATTTCAAGATAATTTTATACAGGTAATGGAATACTCCTTCCCAGGGCATCCTACAGCCAGCAAGATTGCTTGGGCTAGGGAAACCAGGAAGAAAAGCCTTCTCCCAAAACACTGGCAAGTTGCAGAAGAGGAGGGAAGGGATATAGTGTAAAATTACAAGTTGTTTGAGAGGAGACTTGTTTTCCACCTTAAGAGGAAATATGAGCTAGATGTCAATTTTTTTTTTGTTTGTCCAATACACTATATTTTGGTCCAAAATTATTTCTTCTTCTTCCTCTCCCATACTGGTATATTAATAATTTTCCATGTATTCTATATGTGGCAGTCGCAGGATAGTGTTTAGGATGCATTCAATTTTTCAGAACTCTTTTGTTGTACTTGAACATATTGATTCTTCCCACTGCCCCACTACCCATTATTCCATTATTCTAAGGGAAAGCTGACAGTTTACATTTGGTTATGACCTTCTGGACTTTTTATGGAGCCTACTATTTCTTAAGGCTTGTGCTGGGCCAGTTGTATCTTCCAGCCTCTTGGCTAACTGGCCACCAGTAAACAACATTTCTTAAAAATGGAGGACTTTCCTGAGGAGCTTCTCTAGCGAATTCTTGAGTCATTAACTGCTGCAGGGGAGAGAGGCAGGAGGCTGTGATCACTGCGAGCAAGCATTTGGTTTTGCCTGGTGACACATGGCTTTCTAAATTAGAGGGCTCTGAATAAAATAAAAAATATCAAAGCCATGTGTCTGCTTGTGGGTGCCACATTCTTTAGGATCACAGTGGCCGTCCTTCTGCACGAATGTCACAGAAACAGCTCGGTTTCATCCCACTTGAATGATGTGGCAATGTTGTGAAACAGGGTGGAAAAGCGTCCCAAAAACCATCAAGTGAAGAAACTGCTGGAAAGCTGGAAAGGGGCAGTAGAGACCCAAGTGCTGTCACTTTAAAAGGGTGATCGGCCTGTGTGCCTTTGAAACCATTTATCACAGAAGCAGTAACATCTGCCACCATCTTGGATTCATTCGAGAAGTGCGTCTCAGTAGCCATTTTAAATATGTTTGTTTTCAATTCAAAACACATAATTAAATACAGGCTGGGGTAGAATATATGCCTTGAGCTGCTTTCTCTCACCCTGGTTCAAGCATGGCTTTTTCACAACTATGTGGTTTGAATTGAAAGCTTTTTTTCTTTTTTCTTTTTTTTTTTTTTTTTTAGGTTGGTTTTTTGGTTTTTTTTTTTTTGTTTTTTTTTTTTCCTGCAGGGCCTGCTGTTTCTCAAGAATCAATTGAAAGTAAAGCTGCAGATTTAAAGGAGCCCATCTGATAGGAGTCTGAGCAACCTGAGGCCACAGGGGCTGCCCAGACTCCTGGGGCACTGAGCAGCTCCTTCCTCCAGGACGGATGGAGCTCGGCCCTCACAAGCTGCAGCTGAAGCCTTGCTGTCAGAAGACTAAGCTATGCCTTGTGTTTAATTTAGCCATGTTCCACTTCTCAGACAACGGACACTCAGATGATTTGTTGTCATGGAAGGAATGAGCAACCTTGTTACAAGCCTCCAGAGAGGCTACCAAAAAGGTAGTTATGTCCTTAACATACTGTCCTTAATAAACTATTCACGTCCTTTTTCCAGACTTTCTAGGAGGCACTTCAAAGGGACAGTGTGAAGACAGTACTTGGCTGTTAACATTGCCTTCAGTTCAGCTGACTTTTGTCACCATCACTGACACGTTGCAAACAAGCCTGAGGAAAAGACGAGCAACTGCTCAGGAATGAACCACTCCAGACAGACAGGGGATGGGTTGAACCTGCAGTTCTAATGTTATCTCCTAAAGAGATGGGAAGAAAAGCAAGTTGCTAATACAGGAATGAGTCAGAAGTAGAGGCAGTGCAATTCTCAGTCCACTCTCCCAAAGAAGAAGAAGGTTTTGTGTGAGGCTGGGACAAATCTGTCTATGTGAAAAGTCAAGTCACACAGGTTTTCTGAATGACCAAGGTGCTCAGATGCTGGGGCTACATATGTGCTGGTGCAACATCCCCTTTTCTCAGTTCAGGCAGGCAAAAGAGAATAGGTGGGTACTTGGGGATTCTTAATAGAGACCTGCTCCCCATCTCTCTGCATACTGTGGTTCCTGTGCTGAGGAAAACCAGGTCTACAAGTGGGCCAGGATGTGCAGCATGCTTTAACCACTGAATTTCAAGCTGAGATGGCTTCTGAATGATGGGTGAACTGGGGCTTTGCAATGTATCATAGTAAGCAGGTATGTGCAGCTCACACTAAAGAAATAAAGAAACAGGTTATCTCAGATTTCAATACTCCATGATTTTAAACATGACACCTTAATTTTAAAACACAGTGTATATGAGGCAGATTTTCTTTCCTGAAGTTGCCTGTTAACACCTGAGTTCAGAACTATGCAAACAGAGAAGACCCTGTCATATGTCTGCAGTGAAACGAAGAAGCAGAGAGCTTTTGCATAATTTATGCTCCAAATTTCTATTGGAGATACCTACAACAAATATGTTCCTTGGATGATGAAATGTATTCACTATTCTGTCAGTGTTTCAACTGAAAGAGAAAAAAAATGGAGGAACAAAGAGGAAACTAATGAGAATAATAGAGTCCCTGCAAGAGACTTCTGTCTGTGGTCACAGTCTTGTACAAAGGAGATGGGATGCATCTGTGTTGAAAGTAAAAGTATCTGTTTGGTATGCACTCCTAGTGCATGTTTGGGAATAGATTATAAATCTGATGTGGGGAAACTGAGAGCAGAAAAAGCAAGATACCTGCTGCTACTTGAACTAGCGCTTCCGAAACATGAAGACAAAGCATGCTTTTAATTTCCTACTACACCCATCTTTTTGAAGTGTCTTATATCCATACAAGGGGGGGTGTTGTTATAGATTTCAAGGAGGAGGGGATTTGCTTTCTTTTTTCTTACAAATCTGTTTTCCATGGGCTTTCTTCTTTGGGCACGCATTCCAGCACTGCAGATGAGTGCTGAAATTACAGGGGTGAGAATTCAGCCAGGAATGAGTAACATGCAGCCATACACACAAAACAGAAAACATCCTCTTTGACTAGGTGATAATTAGAAAGGCTGCCACATTGCAGTGTACACAAACAAAGCACATCCCCTTTGGGAACGTGTTTTCTTTCCTCTGCTGTGAAATATTTTTATTTGGTAGAGGACAGCTTTTCAGCTGCTCACTGACACAGTTTTAAACATAACTTCCTACTGCAGCAGCTTCTGCCACATATAGGCATATGACCACTACCTAAATGGGTCTAGTTGGTGTTTTGGAGAACAGAACTAGTGTCTGATTAGAAAGGGTTGATAACTTATCAGTGCTCTGTGCTGCCAGACAAAGCCAATTAAAGGTGTCTTGGAAATAAGCTACTATCTCCTCATCTTCGGCAGAAACACAGACTGATAACCCCATAGCCACAGCTGGTGACTGACAGGCTGAGCCAACTATGAGCAGCTGACTTTTTCTTCCACTAAAAGGCTCATCTTCTCCTGATCTGCTTCCTTTGTATTCAATCCAGAATGCAGGGGCTTTCCTCCGGATCTGACCCATCCTCTGCATTTCCTCATCATGGTCTGACTGTAACCCCAACAGCCTAGAATGACCTTCCCAGAAAAGCCATATCTCCCCATGCAAGCTGTAAAGGAATAATTTATGAGTAGCAAACAGATGCAAATCTGAATTTTTTGGATTAAAGTTATGACAGGGTTGGATTAAAGTTATGACAGTGACACATCCCTGAAATCTTTTAGAGAAAGGAATTAATATACTTTATCTGAAAAGGGGGGAGAGAGGAAGGGAGGGAGG
>VYZP01000040.1:15235-27140 GCA_013400635.1 Hypocryptadius cinnamomeus
AAGGAAGGAAGTGGCAGAAGGAAGTGGCGGAAGGAAGGAAGTGGCGGAAGGGAGTGGCGGAATAGAGTGGTGGAAGGAAGTGGCGGAAGTGGAAGGAAGGAAGGAAGGAAGGAAGGAAGGAAGGAGAAAATACTATTTTTAATAATATCCTTCCTGTGTGCATTGCTTGCTTGAAGAGGTGTAACCAATTCAGAACCACCTCCTCTTGCCAGAGTGCCTCACAGAAAGACTGATGGTGTTGACCCTCTCCAGCTAAGCTTGGCTACTGTTCTGGTCTATATGGCGGCAAAAATATCACAACAACCCTTACAGTGCCAGGGAAATAATATATAAATTAAGCTAAGAGACATGTGTAAATAGTTGCATTTCTTTCTGGTGGATAATTCTTTCAAGTTCTGTGTGATCTTCAGGAAAAAGGAGTTGTGTGAATTCAAAGCATAACTCATTAACTAGCATACAAAAGTTTGTACAGTGAGGAGGACATTAAGGTCAAAACTGGAGCTTGATTTAGGTTTTATGATTTTATTAAGTCTTACTAGACATTCTGCCTTGTATTCTACAAAGAAAAGCACATAATCCCATAAAATTAACAAGTCTTCTTAGGGTTGCTATTATCAGCCAGGGAAGAAATGGCAAGATATCATTTGTTTTCAAAGCACATCACTTTCAATATTTGGATGTGATTTTGTATTCAACCAAAGCAAAAATAAAAGATTGTTTGATGAAAAGGTTCAACAGAATTTAAATGCAAATTGTGTAAGATGGCAAAATGTTTTCTGCCTTCCATGTACAGTGATAGCAGCAAGCCAATACTGATGTGTTTAAATGTATTCAAAACGTGTAATTTACATTTTTCTACAAAGTTTTAGAATGCATGCACCCAGCTTTCAAAAGGGGCTTTTGAACTGAGATTTAAGTAGGACTCACAAAAGCCACTCCTAAATGAGCACAGTTGAAGAACTAAAAAAATTTGTTCACAAATTTCCAAACTGGCTGTAAGGTTCTAAATGCCATATTACTGCCATCGCATGTAAAAACACTCACATAGGGAGCAGATGGTATCTTTTAAGATATAACAAGATGAAATAGAGGTCAGGTTTGCAACAGGTTTTGTACTTTATAATGCACATATACGGTATATGCAGCAGCACTTCACAATTCTGCAGTGAGACATTTCAGCACAATCAGGTCCTGGTTCAACAAAATCTATGGTAACATACCTGAATTTTGGTGTCTAGCAGAACCCACCAACACAAGTCAAACTTCAGTCCCATCACACTCAGTAGGTCTCCACCACACATTTAGAGTCAAGCTCAGGCTAAGATGATATATTCAGGATCAGAGCCATCCTTCCTCACTTTGTATGGCTGGGGTTGGAACTACCTCCCTGCCTGCCTGACCCAACCCTGCTGGCTGAAGTTGGTCCTCAGACAAAGGGCTGGGAACTCCTTTGGCTCACCATGGAAGGCAGCCAGCAGCACAGGGCAGCCCATGCCCTCTAGAGAGGCTGTCTGGGGCTGTGGGGCAGGAAGGTAGAGGAAGTTGCCCTGCCCCTCATGCCAGCTGCAACTGGCTTTAAAGGGCTGCAGGAGCACAGGGTTTTCCACAGATCAACAGGAACAATAGAAACAAAGCATGTGGTTTCATCTGAGTCAGAACAAAATATGCCACAAAGACCTCTTTCATCTTAAAGGTGTGTAATTAATTCTTGGCCAATATCTGTGTGTGAAGTAGAGTTCTTCCCCTAGTAATGCCCCACAGTGGTAGCTTTAAGTCGTAGAGACTCCAAGGGCTTTCTGAAGTTTTAAAGAAAAATCAAATAACAAAATAGAGACAAAGCTGTGTCACTGAGCTGAAATTCCTTTGACAGATGCAAAGGTCTTGATGACAGCTATTTTCCAGGTCTGCAGCTCAGCAGCCCTGCCCCTGAATGGTTTCCCACATGAAGTGCTTGAAGAAGCGGTCGACGTGTGACTGATGTCCAAGGCCCACTGCCTGGTCTTCTTTAAGGATGGGGCAGGGACAGAAGGAAAGGTGATGCTGATAAGGGAATCTGAACCAAATGTTGTCACATTCTAGACGTGATTAGATGCCCTTGCGGTGACTTATTACACAACCTGAAAGCAGAAAGGGAAAACCTGGGGTGAAATGCAGCCACAAGAAGGGGAGATGCTTTTTCAGCAAAGAGCAAAAGCCAAGAGAGAAATTTTTGTAGATGCCAAAAACTGGTCAGATATCAGAGCTTCTTCTGCTCTGTGGGATAGATGTGATGCTGCAGTAAATTTCCCCCCAATCAGACCTACTGTAATTTGCATTTATACTTTCACAAGCTGCTGATTATATAAAAAAGGCTTGTCTTTGATAAAGGACAGGACAATGTTAAAGGCCATTTTTGATAAATGTGGGTTATTTCAGATGTTACTTTTTCCTTGCATGCTTGAACAAATTAAAGCTTTGAAGCCTAATGTATGTAACAGAATTAAGAGACTGAAAATTGGAATGCACTCTAAACTTCCAGAAAATGTTTGTATATTTTCTTCTAAGAAAATTTATTGGTTCATAAATTTCACATTCTTAATATTTGTCATGGCCTATGAAATAACTAAATTATCCTCTATTTCTCCCAAAACATTTTTATCAAATGTTAAGACCTTGAGGCAAGGATTCCAGGATTTAATATGTTATCGCTATGCATTTTTAAGTACACATTATTTGTAAATATGCATTGTTTGTAAATATGCATTATTGTACATGTTGATGAAACAAATTGCTGTGCAAGTACAGGGGAAAGTGCAAATTTTCTTAGTCTAAAGGAAAACCTGCCAATGTCCTTCTTAACCAGGTGACACACTTCTCTCCAGCCTCAATACCTATCACATATAGCCTGGGTTTGCTTCACTTCTGAATATGACATGGTCACTGCCAATTATTCCTCATCTTATTATTTATTTGTTGAAATCCTGACTAAGGATGTGAGTGTGAGGGAGGATTTGGTCTAAACTGGATTTTAAGTCCTGTTGATACCTATCTGGTCTGGCTCCCCATGTCCAAAATAGGCCACAACACAACACAAATCTGCTCTGCCTGGGGAGGCACCTGGCTGCTCCTAAAGTTGAAGAGTGATGTGAAGAACAGCCCAGGGCCAGAAAGACCTTGCAGGGGACACCAGCTGAGCAGTGGCAGCAGGTCTGCTGTGACAGTCTCAGCATCCTGTTGTCTCTCCCTGATGTGGCTGAATAGCCATTTTAAATGCTAGCCTTTATCAGGCCTGCATTTCCCTAAGTAATGTCCCGTGGTGATTATAATGAACAGAAAAAGATCCATAGTCTGGGAAAGATTAAAGTAAAAGGGCTCTCCCTTTTACCTCACTTTCATAGCTAAAGAAGAACCATGATGAGACTGAGCTTTTACCACAATGTAAATTATTGGTGTGGGTGTCCCAAAAAATGCATGTCTGGAGGCAGCCAGGTGGTGAGCACTGCTTTGAAAGCAGCTGCTGGACTGCTCTGTGGAGTTGAGCTCAGCAGGAGTTTGGGTCGGAAGTGTGGCTGTGACAGAGAGGATCTATGGCTCGATGTTTCCCATCCCTCTGACACATATTGTGACTCACTTTATCAAGCAAGAGGTTGTAGGAAGAAAAAGGGCAAAAAAGGGACAAAGAGAAAAAGAAATCCTTTCCCTCTGGTTCCTATCTCCCCCAATGTTATACCTTAGCCATTTGAGAAATATATATTTTTTCTTTCCTCCTTCAAGTCTGTGGAATTTTAAAGGCTATCCATGTACTACCTTCATATCTTCTTTTACTCTCGTATTTCCCTTCATCACAAGCACTTGCCCTCAGATAACTCTGGGCACAGTTGTATTGCAGGCACTGGCAGAGGAGGACAGCTGCCTTCAGCTACCTTCATTCTATCCCCATTCTGCCCTTCACCAGGACTTCAACCCCTGCCTGACCCATCTCTTAGGTGACAGCCTCACAGGGGTTTGAGTGGCTCATCCCTGATATCAGGCCAAAAATGCACCTGGGACATGATGAAGGGTGCTGCCTTTTGTTTATTTTCTGTTCCACCAATAATCAGGAAGCTTTACAATATTGTGTTGCAGCACAGATACTCCTGCCACATGTTCATAGAGTATCTGCCAACCAAGAGGTCCAGACCATAATAATAACCATACCAAAGCCTGTATGGGCTTTTTAAAATATATCTACATGCAGAATGAGAACACTGGACCTGCAGAAAATGTTATATGGCTTTGAAAGATGAGTTGGCCAGCCTGCTTAGCTTTTTTTGTGTGATGAGCAGAGTGAGGTCCCTGTCCAGATGTCAGGAGGGCCTGGCTGGAGTCTGAGCTCAGCAAGAAGCTAAGAAGGACACAGCAACATGTGACAGCAGGGTGCTGCAAAAGCTCTGCTCATAAACGCACACCAAGTGGGGTTTACCCTCTTTCTCACAGCTGCCAGCTCATTTAGGTACATGGCGTCATCCTGCTTTATTAAACCAAGGCTTCGATCCTGCTTTTGCCAAGAAGACTAGCTCAGCCCTGTTTTCTTCCTCAGACATGATATCCAGTTGTCTTTCTGGTTACTTGACATAGTCTCATTTCTACAGTCACTCTGTATAGCAAGGAAGTTTCGATCCCATTTTACAGATGTGAATGTGAGGCACAGATTGTGCTGAGAGAGAGTACCATGCAAGGAGCTTTCTTCTGTTTCACCAGCTCTCTTCCATCTATTAGTTTGCTCTCCTAAAAGCAAGAGGGGATGCTAAACTTCAGAGGCAGTGGGCACAGGAGGAAGCAAGTAAAGAGGAGAAAGAAAGGAAGATCTGGCATTGACTGAATGGTGATTTCTTGCCATGTTTGCTGTATCTAAGCGTTTATTTAGAGGGAGCAGCTGAAGGTCCCAGACCAGGCTGTCAGAAAGTGATGTAAAAGAGTGCATGATAATCTACAGGGGGAAAAAAAACTCAGTCAGAAAGTCAGTGGTGAAAGCACCCCAAGTGAACACATATGGTCCATTCCATATCCCCCACAATTTGTACCATAAACGGCTGCAAGAGAAATTTTCCCACACACACCTCCCTTCAGCAGAGATGGTGGGGCAGGAGGAAGTCTTTTGCCTCTCTCTATCTCTTGCAGCCTTCCTTTCCCTTTTTATGCAACTAGGTACACCGTGCTAAATTGTTAGAGCCTGCTCTGCCCCTCCAGCTGCTGGTTCAACCCTCACTTTTGGGGTCACCTTATGCTGTAGTCTGGTCTACCTATGGAGATTATTTTTACTGCCAAGCTTGCAAAAGGCATACAGAGTGAGGATGTCAGCAGCTCCTCTGATTGCTGCTGAAAGATGAGCTACATGGGCCCACAGATGCCAAGGCTGGGGAGGAGCGAGAAGAGATGAAAGATGAAAAAGTGGGAGGGAAGATTTGCTGTGTCTGAGGAAACTAGGACTTTACTCAAATTCAGGTTTTTGCATCCCTGACCCGAGGGTGACCTGCTGACCTCTCCTCCCTGCCTGGCTCCAACCCAGCTGTTTCTCCTGAAGGAAAGAGGCCAGACTCACCTCCTGCACTCTGCTTGACAGCATGTCCAGGCAGACTGCTTCCTGCCAGAGTAAACACAATTACAGAGCGTCATGCACAGGGTTCAGGCCACCTAATACCAAAGAGGTTAACAGGATAGGTGCCCCAGAAAGCCCCAGAGTGGCAATGCCACCATAACAAGTAAATAACTACACACGTGAAGCTCTTCTAAGTTTGCTGATTGCATAGGTAAGGATTGTTGGATGATGTTTGTTCTCCACATAGATGTAAAAAACTGTAAAATAAAAGTGAAGCAACCCATGAGGTTATGCATACAGCTTACAAAAGATGTTCACTAATCAGTTTCCTAGTCAAAAGACACTAATAAAAATAGCAGTGGCAACATGAAGCATGAAGACTAAACCATCATGGACTAATAAAGTAGCAAAAGATGAATGGCTAGCTCCTGAAACAAAAATTACATGAGAAGAAGAAGCAATATTTAAAAAGCAGTCGAGAAATAATCTAGTCCACAACCAGGACAAAGCAACTACAATTATGTGTGCTTGTAGTAGGAAGGAGTAATGATTCCATGACTGAACTCTTTCCTCAGGCAAGAGATCAAAGGAAATTACACCCGTAAGAAGAATTTCTACAGTGCCTCACTAATTAAACAGCAGTTGTTTCATGTAATATTGAAATCAAAAACCATGTAAACAAACCTTAAGACAGGTTTGAATATTTTCCATTCAAACATGAGCCTGAACAAACTCTATCTTGCACTGTTCCTGACTTTTGGAGAAATTTGAATCCAGAGATGGATGGATTAAATTTTTGTGATCTGGACTCATCTTCACTTAGTATTAACAGAAGTCAAATCCTTAGCAAGGAATATACAGTAGCTTGAAAGAAAATGCAGAACACAACCAATGACTAATAAGAAAATGTCAAATAAATCCAACTTCAGTAATGTTTCAAAACTGAAAATGAGCCTGATATGTCACAAACTTAGATACAAGTAAGACATTCAGTACCTTTTAAGTGGTTAAGAAAAGGAAAATGAGCATTACAGTAACACAAGTAGCACCACCTTCCAGCATGACTGAGAAAGTTCCCAGGCTGGTGGCAAAGCAGCAACAAAGACCAGCAGCATCCTTCTTTCACACTTCCCCTCTGAGTCAATTTACATCCTGGAAAGTGTATGAGTGGTGCAATGAAGGTGGTGCTGAGCCGATGAGAAAGGCACAGAATAAGAACCAGAGTCCACCACGGCTTGTTTATACCCAAGTCTATGAACCCTGGCTCTGTAACACCTACAAATCTCTTCCAACAGAAGTGTTTTGAAGAGGCTATCCCTGTAACCACAGCTGGGCACCTAAATCAAAAAACTGATACCTAAAACCAGGCAGCTGTGGACTGATTGGCTCTTTTCCTTTCCATTACCATTTTCTTTTCATTGATTTAAGACTTATCTGCAACACTTCTGTCCATCAGAGTTCCTACTGGGAATACTGTGATTGTTTCTCCCCTTCATGACAGAGATCTGTCTTTTTCAAACTAGCTCCTGCATGCCAGTTTTGCTCTGGCTATGCCTGCTCCAGTGAATTCAGCAAGACAAGGCAAAAGGCTTAAGCACCAGCCCATGACTGCCTCTGACATTTGGCTGTCAGCAGGCTCCTGGGAGCCGTGCCCACAGCTGCCTCTGAGCCTGCTAGCATCGCTTGGGCATGGCTAGCAAATGCCAAGAACCATTTTCTCACACTAAAGGTAGCCCTGTAACCTCCCATCCCCCTCAGTCACTGCCCCTTCCCCATATTCAAGGACCACCACACCTCATTCATGATTACTTTCATGTTAACACGGATCTGTACATATTGACACAGTGTAATACCACAGTCCACTGCTATTCCTGTTTTTTTCCTTTGAATCATAGCCATGGAGCCCTGCAGCTCTAGGCAGCCAAGTTTCTTTCAGAAAGAAGATTTACAAAATGAGAATTTCCTTCTCAAGAGCTCATCTGTTTAGTCCCCACCTGCACTCTTAATCCTACCAGTGACATCAGTGGGAATGGGCAGACATTTGAATTTTCAGTAAAAGGCAGAAGTGAGTGGTCTTATATTCATTGTCTCCACCCACACCCATCTGTTTCCAAAAAAAAAGCAGAAAAAGAAGTTTTAAAAAGGAGAGAATTAGTAGAAACAATACCTAAAAGACATGCACAAACAGAAATATGGCAGAATCTAAAAGCAAACACTTCTGAATTTCCCGTAACAACAAACTGGATTCACAGTTCAAGTACCCTTTGGATGTGGTAACCAGGAGCTGGAGCGAGCAGCCAAACGCTCAGCGCGGATGTGGCCTCTCGCCAAGGGCAGGGTAGGAGATTCACAAGAGCCACACTTTCTCTTTCTGAAGGCAGAGCACCAGGAAAGAACATCTCCCTCCCTGGGAGCCAGGGTGGCCACAGAGCTGGCCCAGGTTCATAGGCAGCCTCAAAAATCCTCCCGTCCTTTATGTTTCTACAGAAAGGATATTCCTTTCCCAGCTCACCTGTGCCAAGTGCTTCCCTCTCGGGGCAGCTCAGAGCCCTGCTGCCTGCCACAGACATCTGCAGAGGCTCCTCTGCAAACAGCTCCTTCCAAACAGCTTAACCCACACAGATTTTTGCTTTGCTGGAAAAGGACATCGCACTTCACTGCGCATTTGAAAAGTCCTTGCACACACATGGACACTCGCACAGGCATTCACAAACGGTGGGGTTAGCAGCTGCTGCCTGGGGACAAGTACATTCAACACTGGCTTAAAGCGTAACTCCACTGCACCCCCTCATTTGGTGAAAAAACTTAACAGCAAAATGTCTCAGGAGAAGAAGCCACAGGGCTGTTATAGCTTTAACAGACCCCAAGTGCGTATCTCAAGCTGAGAGAGTGATTTCATGGCAATAATTTGTTTAAAGTGTTGCTGATTGCTTCCTATTTCTTCCCAGCAAATGACTTTTACACCTTTCTACTGTTGCCTTTATATGAGCTGCTATGGCAATTACTCTGCGGGAGGCTGTATAAACATCACACAGACTCTTTTATCTCCCTACCAAAGGCCATAGAAGACACTCCTGAGACCAGATTAAAAGTATTTTCATACCTTTACTCCTTCCTTGAAAAAAAAAATATTGTTATTAAGTTGCTAACAGAGTTTTCTCTTATTCTTACAGAACCCGTTCAAATGTACTTCCAACAGAGACTGCCTGATCCTTGTATGTAGCCCCTTTGAAGGGACCTTAAATAAAGTAATAAATAAAATTACCAAGAGTTCATGGGGGCAATGAACCACCCCTTCTCTGCTAAAAGAATATCTCTGATAAAATTACTTCAAATTGAATTGATTCTTTCAGAAGAGCTGTGGCTATACAGTACATGATCAGGGTTAATCTGATCATCTGAGGAATCCTGTTCTGGTATCTCTGGTGCATCCTCATATTCTCCAGTGCCAGCACTAGGTGTTAGCTGTCTGTTTCTCTCACCCCTGCAAGGAGCAGGTTCATGCAATGACTTCTGGAGCCTGGCCAAGGCACTTTGCATTTTTACAGGAGCTTCAGCCCAAGGATATGGTTTGGCCCATTAAAGTTTTCTTCTCAATCCCAACTTCAAATTTTCTGCATTCTGTGGTCAACAGCGCTCAGAGATATGCACCCCATCAGATCACCTGCGACGCCCAAGCTCCATCCCCGTCTCTGTCCAATTTACCAGAGCTCACTACAGAGTCTGGGCCAGTTTTAGGCCTTTTTCTGCCTATTTTGTTCTGACTTTAGGAGGACTTAAAATAACTGAACCAGCACAAAGTTAGATCAGCACAGGAAGATTATACAAGATCTGGCATAAATCCTCCTGGTGCACAGCTGGGTGGTCAATGGGTTTTGGCACACTTATGCTGATGATGTGAATTTCTTCGTAGTCAGTGTTTTACATCATGTGACCATAGTGGTGGGTTTTTTCTTGTCAAGAAAATCCTTATATTATCCATGAAGGGTGAGAAAGACACCCTGATAGTAATTGGTAGAAAGAGAATGACAGAGGATTAAAGCTTACAGGATGATTAACTCAATAATTCACTACTTTAGCTAGGATTGTGATACAAGTTCCATTTTAATGCTTGATTTTCAGTTGTGTGGGGATTTGATAGTTTCACTGCAATTTACATAAAAAGCATTTTTGAAGTTCTACATGCTTAGCAACATGTTATTTTCCTTTCTATGATTTAATGCAACATAGTCAAATATGATATTTCTTCTTCTGATATTCTGCGTGAATGAGATGTTTCAAATGTCTTATGGATGAAGTCCCAAAATCAAAAGGAAAACTTTTAACACTTTTACCTGTAGACAAAATGGGAAATCTCTGTGGTGTTATCATAGATCCTTAAACACCGTTTTCAACTTTGCGTACAGTTTGTATTATTATTCCATTTCACAATCTCTGAACTCATATTTACTTTGAGACAAGGTAAATTTGAAAGCAAGCACACCAGTTTACTTCCAAAAGCTGCCACTGCCATGGCCTCAGGGATGAAGAGCACATGTACAAATTTGTGAGCGGGGCACTCTTAGTTTCATCCAGTTGTGTTCTTTACCTTTTCTGAATTATGGGTCATACTGGTCTTCCAGAGCATTCACTGCCCTGCTGGTCCCTCTGCTGCTCATCCACCCCTACTGATACAGCATTAATAATACATAATGGCAGCTTCTTACATTAGCCTCCTCACTAAGTTTTGGGTGGAATTTTTTCATTGTTTAAAATGTGTCATCAATATTGTCAAATAACAGGACTCCAGCAGATAAACTCACATTCAAGAAATGGAATAAAGGGTATTATGCACATCCTTACTTACAGAGAGTTCTCATCTGTATTTGCACTTCTGGGCAGCAGAATAACTCCTCAGCTTTAAGAAAAAAGCAGATATTCATCAATAGACTACAACATCTGTTAAAAAACATGCTGTGTGTAGCATGATGTTGGACAGGGGAGCATGAGCTCATTAGGATGTAAGGAGAGGAGTTTCCTTGTTCTTTGCACTGAAAGCTCATTGCAGTCTCCAGGTGGTAAAAACATTAAAATAAGACCAACTGTGCAACTCTGCTTATTTCACACAAGCATGAATTGGTCTGGTACAAGAACTGTCAAGTAAATGAAATGAGATAAGCAGGACTAACACAGTATTATGCTCTTGGTGTAACAGTAACTCCTGCAACATTATCTAGATAGCTCCATAAATTGCTCTTAAGTACTCCAAGTGTTTTTTCATGCTTTTTTTTTTTTTTTTTCACAAACAGGCTTGGTAACATTGTTCTTCCTGACCTTTGCACACCCCTGTACAATCCCCTTCAGCACTCAGAAAGGAGAACTGTAACTGTGTGAAACAAAAGCTGAAATGTTTATTTACAGCAGTACTAATTGAAGTAAAGTCTTCTGAGATCTATTTGCTGTATATGTCCATGGGTACATGAAAATTCAATGCAATACTGCCACCTATTAAGTGAATATTCTTCTGCCCAACATGGAAGATCCTGGTTCAGGTCCCAAGATGTCTGCAAGAATACCACTCGGACCAAACAAAAAGGAAACTTCTGTACAATATCTGATGATCCCTTACAAGCCAACACAGAGCTAACTAATTAACTAATACTAATTCCTTAGTATTATCATATTCAGTCACAGCACCTGAATGATTGTTGGTGTGAATGGTGGTACTATTTCACCACAGAAACTTCTTTCAAATTAAAAGAATACAGTGGCTGTGTCTAGTCAAAGTTGCTTCCCAAATACAGTCCCCTTCAAGCCATTTTATACAAAGGAGACTATTCCTAAATTGTTTAAGTAGAAGAGGAGGTGTACTCAGAAAAACTCCCACTTTCCCAGCTACGTTTAGCAACTTAACTGCCATCTGGTGTGATTATAGAGCTCTGGGAGTGGTGCAGGGCCCCCAGGCTGCCTTACCCACCCTGGGTGTAAGGGACATTAGGGAGAAGAAGATCCCTGTGAGGGATGCTCCTAGATGCCTGCCCACAAGCACAGACAGATGCTGGAGCCCCCAGGACACTGAAGACAGAGTGGGAGGCAGGTGGGATCTGTGTACTCTGGACCAGGAGTGTGAGCAGTCTGGGTGTCACTGAACATCAGCACCCATGCAGGAGGTCCCAGGGGCAGCGTCTGGACAGCATGGGCAGGGGCAAGAGGAAGTGGCCTCAAGTTACCACAGGGGAAGTTTAGATTAAATATCAGGAAAAATTTTTTCACAAAAACTTCACCAAGCACTGGAACAGGCTCCCCAGGAAGGTGGTTGAAACTTCAAGGTTGAGTGCTGCTGTGGAACCCCGAGTGGGACCTCAAGGG